>PVJA010003091.1:0-98876 GCA_004027025.1 Myocastor coypus
AAAAAAAAAAAAAAAAAAAAAAAAAAAAAAAAAAAAAAGGGGGCGGGGTGCGGGGGAAAGGGAAGGCAGGCCAAGGATCCTGACCCACCTGGTGCGCGGGCTCAGCTCCCAGCGGTGGGGTTTGGGCTGGGCTGGGACAGGAAGTTAGTCTCGGGAACGCAGAGGCGGGGCAGAGGGGGCAGGGGCTTACCCGCAGCGGGTGCGCAGGCTCAGCTCCCAGCGGTGGGGTTTCCAGAAATTTAAATAATATTGTCTCAATTTCTTTTCTCTTATTGCTGGGACAAAATACATAATACCTAAAATTAAGGAAGGAAAGATTTATTTAGCTCACAGTTTGTAGAGGTTTCAGTCCATAATCAACTGGTTCCAAGGCAGAGTGGTACATGGCAGATGACAGCAGTTATGGTGACAGAAAACAGCGAAACAGCAAGAGCCAAAAAGCAAAAGCGGAGGCAGCAGCAGCAGAGGCAGAGAACAAACCTTCTCCTTTCCTTAAATTGTATCCAGGATATTCTCCCCAGGCCAGTTGTAGCATTCCTACCCATAATCCCAGCAGTGCTCACACAGTAAGCCCTCTATTGGATCATGAATTAATTACAACCTCTAGAAGTCTGCCCCATCACTTCATGAGGCTTTGGGGGAAAAACTAGACACAAACCATAACAAATAAAGTCTTGAATAATCAGTGAATCATGGAATAAATCAGACACTTCCTAGAATCAAATGGTAACGCCAGTACAGCATAGCAGAACCTATGGGATGCAATGAAAGCAGTTTTAAACTTGATGCTTGTGGCTGTGCACCCCCAACATCAGAAAAACAGAGGAAATCCAAAAAAGCTAATGATGTAACTCAAGGGCCAAGAAAAACAAAAAAGATCCAAAGCTAGCACAAGAAAGGAAGGTATAAAGATCAGAGAAGATGTTATTGCAATTGACACTAACTGAATATCAAGAATAAATGAATCAAGCACCTGGTTCTTTGAAAAAATGAGCAAAATCAACATACGTTATATGAAAGTAAGAAAAGACCCAAATCAGTGCAATTAGAAATGAAAACGGTTAAATCATTATGAACATCTCTAAAATCCAGAAAATTATTAGTAATCACATTGAGAATCAACTGGAGAATTCAGAAGAAAAAGGAGCTTCTTAGAAATATATGAATTACTGCCGGACCTGGTGGCGCAGGCCTGTAATCCCAGCACTTGAGAGGCTGAGGCAGGAGGATCAGTGCGAGTTCAAGACCAGCCTGGGCTACCAAAGCGAGCTCAAGGCCAGCCTGAACTGCATAGCAAGACCCTGTCTCAAAAAGACCAAAAAAAAAAAAAAAAAAAAAAGAGAGAGAAATATATGAATTACTAAATGTGAAAAGGACATTAAAAAAGCTGAATAATTCAATAATGAGCAATGAAATTGAAGCAATAATAAAAGACAAAACAAAAGCTAAGGAAAGTCCAGAATCTGATTTATTCTCCATTGAATTCTATAAGTACTTCAGGGAAAATATGTAAAGTGGACTGAAGCTAGAAATAGTTATGTCCTAAAAAACATCTTGCCTGAGACAACTTCAGGCATTACTCACTCATTAGTAATCCTGTGTCTTGTGATACTACCTTTGTGATTGTCCTCTGGTGATTGTTCAGTCCTCTTTTCTCATCCAGAAAGAGTCCTCCACCTTTGCTTTTGTCTATTTTTCTAAATCCCCTCAACATTTTTCCCCAGGGCCACTGAGAACCATGTCAGCTCTTAGCATAGATACAGTGCTAATACTTGTCAAGCTTTTTAATGAATCAAAAGGGAGGGAACACTTCCGAAATCATTCCTCTAAGAAAGCATTACCCTGATTCTAAAACCAGACAAGCATCCAACCAAAAAGAGAGAGAGAGAGAGAGAGAGAGAGAACTACAATCCAATCTTTTTGAAGAACATAAAAACAAAAATTCTCAATGAGATACTAGCAAGCAGAATGCAACAAATCATTAAAAAATACATACATCAGGGCCAACTATGTTTCACCTCAGAAATGTAAGGATGGTTCACCATACACATAAAAAATACATTATGTAAACAGAAGCAAGGAGAAAAATGACATGATTACCTCAATAAGTGAAAATTTGACAAAATTCAACATTCTTTCATAATTTTTTAAAAATCCTGAAGAAAATATGAAAGGACTTTATCTCAATTAGATAAAAATCTTTTATTAACAACATATTACCAAAATCATATTAAAATGAGGAAAATCTAGAAGCTTTCTAAAATTGGAAATAGGATAAGAATGCCCACTGTCACTACAGTAGGCAAGAAAAATAAAAAGAATAGGAAACGTAGAAATCAAATTATCATTATTTGCAAATGATATGGTCCTCTACATAGAAAACTGAAATTTTCTAACAAGAAACTTCTAGAATTAATAAAGTTCAATACTGTAGCACTAGTACTGCAGGATATAAAATCAGAATGTTTTTTTCATTTTATGCATTTTGTACAGGGTCTCACTATGCAGCTCGGGCTCATATTGTTGGACTCATAGGCATGTGCCACCATGCCCGGACTCTATCACCAGCTCAGTGTGCCTGGGGGTAGGGTTGGCATGAGATATGGGACCAGGGATCAAACCTCCAGTCTCTGCACTTGCCAAAGCAAGCACTTCTTCTGCTGAGCTATCTCACTGGCTCCAAAATCAGAAATTAATAATGTTCCTCGATGCCAATGATGAACTCACTGAGAAAGAAATTGGGAAACAATTTGATTCATAGTGGTATCAAGGAAAGTTAAATACTTAAGAACTTGAGAATTAACCTAATCAAAGAAGTTCTACAAGGAAAACTGCAATACTCTGACAAAGGAGATGGAAGAGGACATTAGACGATGGAAAGATAAATCCCTGTTTCTTTGAAGGCAGAACTAAATATAGTCAAAACAGTGATAATTCCAAATCTGATATGCAGATTTAGCAGAATCCCAGGCAAAATACCAACAGCATTTTCCACAGAACTAGAGAAAACAGTACTAAAATTTCTGTGGAACTGGAAGAAGTCCAGATCACAAAAGCCATCCTAAACAACAAGAGATAAGCAGGATACATCACTATCTCAGACTTTAAATTATATTGCAAAGCTACAGTGGCAAAACAGTATTATGTGAACGCAAAGATTTGTGTCTCAATGGAGCAGAAGAGAGACTGCAGAAACAGCCCCAGGCACATTCAGCTTTCTGATATCTGATATTTCACAAGGGGGCGAGAAATGCATAATGAGAGGGAAGTTAGCTAGTCATTGCTGCTGGGAACCCATATATGTCATAATGTACTCAACTAAAATCAAAATCAAAGATCCAATTGTTTAAAACAACCTGCTGGAAGATAAAATAGGTAAAATTATTACAGACATAAGCATAGAGACATTCTTAACAGAACCCCAGTTGTACAAGAAGTTATTTTCAGCAACAAATGAGATCATATCAATTTAAAAAGCTTCTGCACAGCAAAGGAAACAAGTAAGAGTGAAGAGACAACTACAGAATGGATAAAATTATTTACAAGCCATTCCTCAGACAAGAGGACTAATATCTAAAATACATAAAGAACTAAAAAAAATCAGACCTACACGTACCTATGTTATAGAGTAATAGTATCATAAGGCTTTTCTGCTGGAGGGTTGAGAATGTAAGTTAACAAACCAAAAATTGGAGAAAAATAAGGGCTATGAGGATAGCCAATATTATGGCCCTAGCCCTTCAAGGTCAGGACTCAGGATATAAGAGAACCTGTGCTATAATATCCTATAACTCAGAGGTGTCTCAAATTTTCTGGTCAGGGAGATTATGGGACCTCAGAGGAAAGGGATAAATGAACTATAATGTGTCTAAGGAGAGTCACCCAGAGAAAAACATTCTCTCAGGCTTTCACAGAAAGCAAACTGGCCAAGCAATGGCTGTGACTTGTCCTGAAGGCTGACACTAACAACAGTTCTACAAAGTACTGTATATGGTCCCAAACTTAATCCTGGGGGGATTTGACCTGGGAAGATACAAAAAATGAACATTTTGTTGTACAGGTCTTGCTTTGACTTCCCCTTGATCACCCAGAAAAAAAAAAAAAAAAGCTTGATTACAATGCATGAAACACAGAGCTAGATTGATGAGATGAGCTGTAGGAGGCTTGGATCAATAGCCTCCAGCATTGCAAGCTTCACTGGTGGCTCACTGCAATTGCAGAACATTCAACTGTGTATGCATCTGCTTACTCTTAGTCCAGAGAGAAGAATTTTCTTTTCCTTTTTTTTTTTCTTAGCAACATCAATAGGAACGTGGCTCATACCCACACACTGCGCTCTGTAGAACTATTGTGAGGACAATATGCAGTGTGTCAACTGTTAAAAAAAGAAAGGGGAAAAGAAAAAAAAAAAAACTAATGTTTATTGAAAGTGTTAATGTTTAATTGTTTGATCAATCTTATATACCTATATCTATCAATCTAAAATGATCTGACGATGAAAATATGTAATATAACCATTGTTAAATTTAATTAATAATAAACAAATAAATAAAATTTTAAAAATAAATAAAAAATAAAAAAATCAAACCTAAACAAAAGACCTAATGAAGAGACAACTGAAATGAATAGACACTTCCAAGAAAAAGAAATATAAATGTCCAATAATTACATGAAAAAATATTCAACATCTCTGGTCATTAGAGAAATGCAAATTAAAATAACACTGAGATTTCATCATAGTCCAGGAGGAACAGCAATTGTCAAGAAACCCAATAATAGCAAATGCTGGAGAGCCTGTGAGGCAGAAAGGAAATTTTCTACATTGTTGGTGGGAGTATAACCAATAAGGAGATTTGTGTATGTGTGTGTGTATGTGTGTCTGTGTTTTAGGGAAGGGTCTACAGGGTGTTTAGGGTCTCACTGCTAGATCAGACTGATAGTGATCTGCCTGTTTACAGCCTCCCAAGAGCTAGGATTACAGGTACACGCCACCACGCCCAGTCTCAATTGTTATCTCAGCACACCTGGGAGCCAGGCCAGTATGGCAGGCCAGGGGATTGAACCACCAGACCCTGTGCCTGCTTGCAGGTGCTTTAATCCACTGAGGTGTTTGGCTGGCCCAGTAAGGAGATTCTGCAAAAGAACAAAAATAGAAATTCTGTTTGACCCAGGCCTGCCTGCCCCTTCTAGGTATCTTCCTGAAAGTGTTAGTGCCATCATATTACAGTGATACATGCATACCCATGTTGATAGCAACACAATTTATAATAGATAAATCTTAGAAGTGGGATAAATGTCCACTGATGGATGAATGGCTTAAGAAAATGTGATATTTACACACAAGGGAGTACTACTGTACTACAAGGAAGGATAACTTTCAGTCATTTGTAGGAAAAACGATGCATCTTGAGAACATAATGTTAAATGAAATCAGACACAGAAGCTTAAATATCACATGGTTCTTCTTATTTGAGAAATCCAAAATATAAACAAAGAGCAAAATAAAAGCTGCATTAACAGGAATAGAAAAACAAAACAAAAAAACAGGAATAGAGAGCTAGAGCTTTTGCACAAAGAGGACCAAGAGACAAAGGAGGAAGCAGAGGGAGGATGAGAACAAAACTAAGATACGTTATGTACATGTACCAGCTCCACACAATACTGAAAGTACAAACTAATAAATACCCCCCAAAAACTATTGGCCATATTTAGGTATTTTTGTGCCAGAATTGAACCCAGAGCCATATGCACTCTAAGTATTTTACACTGAGTTATACACCTGACCCAGAGATTGACCATAAGTGTTGATAAGAATATAGAACAATTTCAATGCTTGTATATTGCTAGTGATAGTATAAGGTAATAAAATCACTCTCAAAACATTGTGACAGTTTCTGAAAAAGCTAATCAGAGGCTTAACCACATCTGTCTATTCTTCAATCCTTATCCAAAAGAAATGGGAACAGTAGCAGCTTTATTCACAGATGACCAGTGCTGGGGCGAACTCAAATGCTCATGAACTGGGAAGGCAACTGCACACAGTGGGACAATTCTATTGCTATAATGGTACATTTAACAACATGGGTGAATCTCAAAACACCACTGCACTGAAGAAGCCAAATGTAGGAGTACTTCCTGTATCAGGCCTTTTTTTTTTTTTTAAATTGGAAATCCAACTCAGGACCTTGCATTTGCCAGGCAGATGCTTGTGCTTCTGAGATACATCCCTGGTCCAGTATCAGTCCATTTATGTAGAAGTTTTCAAAAGCAAACCTAACCTGTATGGCAGAAAGTAGATGAGTGGTTGTTTAGGGATGTGGGGAGATACTTTCTGCAAAGAAACAAGATGGACTTTCAAGGTGGTGAAATTGTACCTAGGACGCAATTAAATGGATAAATTTAGTCATGTGTAGTGTCACACACCTATAATCGTACATTCTAAGTGGTTGAGGCAGAATATAACAGTTCGAGTCCATCTTAGGCAATTTAGTGAGAGCTATCTTTAAAAAGGGCTGGGGATACAGGTCAGGGCAAAGCCTGTGGATTTAATTCTCAGTACCACAAAAAAGTGGTAAATTATTTATTATATATACTTCATTAATTTAATTTTTTAAAAAGAAAAATCTGTACATCCATGCTCATAGATAGCATTATTCACAATAGCCCAAATCTGGAAAAACTTTAATGCCCACAACAGATGAACAGATGAACATAATTATACATTCGTACAATGAACTATTATTTACCTTTAAAAAGAAATGAAACCCTGACCCTGATGCTATGTGGATAAACCTTGGGAACCTTAATCTAAAATGAAGAACCTAATTACAAAAGGATAAATTCCACGTATGGAGGTCCTTTGAGGAGTCAGATCCACAGAGAAAGAAAGTATAAGGCTGATATATAGTTAGCTTTCATGTTGATGGCACAAAATACCTGACACCTACAACTTAGAGGGGAATTTTCATTTGGCTCATGGCTCCGGAGGGTCCTGTTCATGATTACTAAGCTCCATGCAGAAAGGTTTGACAGGGCAAAACCACTCACTTCATGGAAGCTGGGGAGCAGTACCAGATAGCAAGAGACTAGAGATCAGGTATAGTACCTGAGGTTCTCCCATATCTCCCCCCTGGTACCCTGAAGTGTGCCTGTCTGACCCTAAGTTTCTCAAGCCAATCAGGTTGCCAGTTGAGCTGACCTATGCACAGGGGCCTACCAGGGACTGGCAGGAGCAGGACCTAAGGGTGGTGCTGAGGGGAGCAGCGTTGCTCGCACAGCAGTGCAAGTGTACTTTATCTCACTGAACTGCACACTTAAAATAGCTAGGGGTTTTTTTAATTGTTGTTGTTTGTTTGTTTGTTTGTTTGTTTGTTTTAAGGGCTGGCCAAACAGCTCAGCAGATTAAAGCACCTGCAAGCAGGCACAGGGGCTGGGGATTCAGTCCTCGAGCCTGCCATGCCAGCCCAACCACTGAGGACACAGTGAGACAGCAATTGAAACTGGGTGTGGTGGTGCACACCTGTAATCCCAGCTTTTGGGAAGCTATAAACAGGTGGATCACTCTGAGTCCGATCTAGTCATTAGACTCTAAATGCTCTGTTGACCCTTCCCTAAAATACAAAAAATAAATAAATAAATAAATAAAATAAAAATTACATTTTGTGTATATTATAATAATTAAAAAATGAAGAAAAAGAAATGGCGCCCTAAAAGTGAACACACTTGTTGCCTCTGTTACCTCTGTGAGGAGGAAACAGAGCAGGAGGAAGCTGTGTGTGTGGCTAGCATTTGGGTTTCAGTGATTTTCATTTCTAAACTCAGGCTATGGTTATATAAATATTTGGTTTTATGGTAATTACTGAGTATTGTTAGTATTTTGTGAACTTTTATGACTCATACAGCCCAATATTAAAATGGTTAAAGAAGCTTAGGCCTCCTCTACCTAATTCCTGGGCCCTTCCCATGAAATTCTTTGGTCTCCAAATGCTTTGGCAGGCAGGTACAGACTGCATTTGCAGTAGCATCATTGTTGTGTGCAGCGGAGACAACAATGTGAGATAGGACGCGTGAGTCCATTTGAAAGTCCTTTTCATCCTCACGAAGCAACTAAGATTTTCATGGAGGAGAGTGACATGGAACTGAGGCTTGATTCCATGGCTAAGGAAAGAGGGAGGTTGCCATGGAGGTGTACAGGGGAACCATAAGCCATGCGTGGTGAGTGAAGAGAAGGGACCCAGTTGGTAGCAAAAGCCTTGTGCCGTGCTTTTCATTCAACAAATACCGAACACTTGTGTTCTAGGTGCTATTGTGGAAGCTGATGCAATGGCATAGATCAAAGCAGAGAAATGGAAACCAAACCATTCCTATAGCCCAGTGTGGGACTGAAGACAGACAGACAGACACCATCCGTGATGTACTGAGGGGAGAGGGCCCTTGTAAACCAAGTGGGGACAGAATGGTAATGAGCACAATGTTGTCATTTTGCCACAAGGCACCAGGAAACCCATCTGCAACAATGGCACTTGAAGCAGATGTAGAGGAAGTTAGAGTGTAAGCCATCTGGGCACATTTGGGAGAGCAGCCAGGGTAGAGGACTCAAGGGCAGAGCTGGCACGCTAATAGAGAAGTCAGCATGGATGTGGAATGGGGAGAGAGTGGGTTTGATAATGTTGGGAAGAAAGCCAGAGTCAGAGCACAGAGGTCTGGCCAGCACCAAGGAACAAAGTGCCCATCCAGACAATACCCCCTCTACCTCCTCCACATACAGAGAAGACTTCTGTACCAGGCTGGGCTGTGCATACTGTGCTCTGGTTGCAAGGAGGGCAGACAGGATGAGTGTGCAGCCCAGAACATGCTCACGGGCTTTTTGCCACATCCTGGTCAGCAGCAGCTTCTTGCTTTCTCTTCAGCCTCAGTCCCTGGAAATATAAATATAGAGGCTCAGGCCCAGGCTGGGGCCATCTGCAGCTCAGGGCTGAGCTCCATTCAGAGCCCAGCCTGTGACCCATCACACACAGCCCACCTCCAGACCTCTGGGTGGGAGAAGAAGCAGCTGAGTATGGGGGGCTTCCTCCCCAGTTTTTTTTTTTTAATTACAGATCTTTATTTGAAAATCTGATCTACAAATTTAGCATTTTCCACCAAATCACAGAGCAGAAACTTTCACAGGCTTCACGATCTTCTGTTTAGGAGCTGCCTTTGTGGAGCCTTAGTAGCAGCCACTGCAGTGTCTTTAGACACTTGCTTAGTCTTTTTTATTTCCTTGGCAGCCTTGATAGCTTGTTCTCTTTGGGCCTGACTTCTGATTTCTGATTCCTCTAGGCCATTATGTTAGCAAAAGGTGCACCAGTGATGGCCCTCTGGAATTTGACTACTTGTCACGTTATTTTCTATTGAATTTCTTCTGACTGTCCCTTTTTTGTGCTTTCTTTTTTAGAGGACAGTCCAGTTTATATGTTGAGGATTTCTCTTGGAAGGGGATGCAAACTTGCATTTTACATTCAAAAACTGGAAGACCTTCCTATTGGTCCTACCTAGTGCATTCCATGTGCCAGGTAGATCTTGTACCCGTTGAAGCTACAGAGCTTGACCTTCATGGCAGTAGCTGGCAGTCAAGGTGGAAGATGGTGAAAAAAAGCTCCACCCCAGATTGACAGTGGCCATCCAGAAGGCATTGGAAGCACATTGGAAGGGAGTAAATAATGTCACTTTGGGCAGCAGTGAACTCATCTGTCACACATTGGAAAAGGCCAGACAAACCATTGTATGAACAGTTAAGAAGTAGTGCCAGGTACCTGGAGGGAGATGACAGTGTACTGCTGAGCTTTACTTTACTGTAGAAAAACACCTAAGCCAACCAAAGTAGGAAATGTTTATCTTGGCTTACACTTTCAGAAGTGCTAGTCCATGGTACTAGGTACTTTTTTTTGTGCCTGTAGCACCACTACATTCATAATGAAAATGTATGATAGAGGAAAGAAGAAGAGGAAGAGAAGAAGAAGAAGAAGAAGAAGAAGAAGAAGAAGAAGAAGAAGAAGAAGAAGAAGAAGAAGAAGAAGAAGAAGAAGAAGAAGAAGAAGAGGAAGAAGAAGAGGAAGAGGAGGAGGAAGAGGAAGAAGAAGAGGAGGAGGGAGGAAGAGGAAGGAAGAGAGAAGAGAAGAGAAGAGGGGAGGGGAGAAGAGAAGAGAAGAGAGGGGAAAAGAGAAGAGAAGAGAAGAGAAGAGAAGAGAAGAGAAGAGAAGAGAAGAGAAGAGAAGAGAAGAGAAGAGAAGAGAAGTGTCAGTCCAGCATCCCCTTTAAGGGCAAGTCCCCTTAGCTTAGTTGGGTTAACTTTTTCCTCTAGGAAACATCCTTCTACAACAGGCTGGTGTCTAAGCTTCAGGACTTGGGACATTGGGTGACATGCAATTCAAACTCTAGCCGATGGCTTAGATGAGGACAGTTGTGACTGGAGAGAGAAGAATGGTTAGAGTTGTAGTTTTGTCTAATAACTGCAGTATCCAGGAATTTTTGCTTGGGTTGGAGACAGAGATGTCAGCTGAAGTGCAAATGAAGGTTTTGGGGAAAGACTGCTTTAGCAGCAGTGACAGGATAAGATGGGGCAGTAACAGGCTGGAGGTAAGCACAGCGGTGGCCCAGGACGTCACAGGGCCTTTTGGCTCAGGAGATGCCACAAATGCTCCAACATAACGTTTGCATGGACTTCAAGAAATAGACAAGGAAAAAAAAAATAAAAAATAAAAAGCCGGGCGTGGTGGCTCACGCCTGTAATCCCAGCACTTGGGAGGCTGAGGCAGGAGGATCGCTGTGAGTTCGAGACCAGCCTGGGCTACAAAAGTGAGCTCAAAGCCAGCCTGAACTGCACAGTGAGACCCTGTCTCAAAAAGCCAAAAAAAAAAAAAAAGAAAGAAAGAAATAGACAAGGAACAGATGTTTCAGTAAGCTAGGGATGCAAGGGAAAAGTCCAAACATGGGACTCCAGGGGTGGATGGAGGTCTCTGGAAGGACAGCCAAAGAAACCTAGGCCTTTCTAAGAAAAGGGAGAGAGAGAAAATGTAGACAGGGAAATAAACAATACACTAAAGCTATGCTAATTAAAACCATGTGACACTGACACAAAGAAAGATGTGTAAACTGAGGGAAGAGAGCAAGGAGCCCTGAAATCAACCTTCACCTATAATGGCCATATGATTCTGGATAAGTGTGTCATGATTGTTCAATGGAGAAATGACAGTCTTTTCAACAAACAGGGTTAGAAAAACTAGATATCCACAGGCTAAAAGAGAAGCAGGACTGCCATTTTCACACTATTCACAAAAATTACTGAAAATGAGACAAAGAACTAAATCTAAGAGCTGAAATTACAAAACCCGAGAAAGAAGCACAGGGAAAAACTTTCATGACCCAGGATTTGGCAATAATTTCTTAACTATGGCACAGAGTGCTCAAGCAACAAAAGACAAAGTAGGCAAGTTGTACTTCATTGAGATTAAACATTTCTGTGCATTGATGGATTCATTAACAGTAGAGTGAAAAAGGAGCTCACAGAAGTGGAGACAATATTTGTAATATTTATGATTAAAAATGGGCAAGGGACTTGAGTAGACATTTGTAGTCATGTGATCATCCAGCTTTTTCAGAAGTGGCTGAATTTAGAGTGTATGATACTGTGATGAAGGGTGTGTGATCAGTAAGTCAGTCTGCTGGTTGGTTTCGCATAGTCCTGGTTATATTTAGGTATGAGTGCTATACCCACCCTAGGACAGTTGACCTGTAGACAATATAAGGAACAGAAAGAGACTTGTCTCCTCCCACCCTTGCTTGTTTTTGCTGCCCCTCTGCCATGTGCCATTTTGCCTTGGAGCCCACCAAATTAAATCTCCACATACTCTGAGCTAAATAGACCTTTCCTCCTCTAACTTCAGGTGTTGGGTTATATTGTCTCAGCAATGAGAGAAAAGTGGTTAAGACGCACAGAAATTCCTCTTCTGGGTATATATCTAAAAGGATTAAAAGCAGAGTTTCAAACCAGTATATGCAGTAATCCATGTTCATAGGAGCACTTGTTCCAATGGCCAGAGGATGCGAACAACACAAGTATCCATAAATGGACAAAGTGTGGTGTATGCACAGGGGAATATTATTCAGCCTCTAAAGTGAGAGAAATTTTGACATGTGCTGCAATAGAAATATACATTAGGGACACTGTGCTAAGTGAAAAAAGTCACACACACACACATCTAGTGCTGCATGATTCTACTTACAGATGGTCACCATCAGAGTTCGGAAGAGAAGGCTGGTTTTCACGGGTGAGGGCCTAAGAGATGGGCTGCTACTTAATGGATACAGAGCTTCCACTGAAGAGGAAGCAAAATTTCTAGAGCCGGCTTGTGGTGATGGCTGCTGGGTAATATGAATGCACTCAGTGCCATTGAACTTTATATATAAAATGGTTAAAATGTAAAGAGCTATGTTGCATGTCTGCTACTATAATTTGTTTTTAAAAAGAAAATGACCCAGTAAAGATAGTTGGGAGCAATTTATAAATAGCAATTCACAAAATCACTGTCCTGCAGAAACTGGTCTAACACCCTCCCCAGCATGGTCAAGTGCCTGGCAGGACAAACTTGAGGCATGCTGACTGTTCTCATTTGAATTAGAAGGATCTGGAGCCTCCTGCCCAGATCTGCACTAGTGTGACTCCTTCTCAAGCCTCCTGTGGGGAGGGAGGGAGCCAGGCATCCCAAGAGAAGTAGCCCTGTGTGAAGTGACACGTACACAGACAGGGGTGACTCTTCTGTACCGCTCTAAGGCAGCCCAGTTCAGAATCCCCTTTGGGATGGGGTGCGGCTCATGGTAGAGCTCTTGCCTAGCTTGTGCAAGGACCTGACTCTGTTCTCAGCGCTAAAAAGAAAGAGAGAGAGAGAGAGAGAGAGAGAGAGAGAGAGAGAGAGAGAGAGAGAGAAAAGAAAGAAAGAAAGAAAGAAAGAAAGAAAGAAAGAAAGAAAGAAAGAAAGAAAGAAAGAAAGAAAGAAAGAAGGAAATAGAGAAAAAGAAAGAGTGGAGGACCACCTGAATAGCTCTCCTTGGAAGAAAAGTGACTGTCTCCGTTTTGACTGAGCCTGACCCTATTTCTTCATATTAAAATGTACAGAGCTGGCTAGGACTTCTCATTATCCTTTCAATTGGACTTAAGCAATGTATATTGGTCTAGCCAAGGTGCTAGTGGTAATTTTTGAAGATGGCACGTGTGTTTCTCTGATAACAGGATGAAGAGCCAATGCTCCACGGTGTCAGCTGGGATCGAGCCTCAAGATAGAGGCTATGACTTCCTGGGGCTTAGAAGATTACACATCAGAGCTGAAGCACCAGACTCCTGAAATATTAGATATATTGGTCTAGCCAAGGTGCTGGGGGTAATTTTTGAAGATGGCATATGTATTTCCCTGATAACAAGACAAAGAGCCAATGCTCCATGGTGTCAGTTGGGATTGAGCCTCGAAATAGAGGCTATGACTTCCTGGAGCTTCAAAGATTATACATCAGAGCTGAAGTACCAGATCCCCAAAATATTAGATGCTATCTCAATAGCATCATACAAATTACTTCCTTTTCATATCTCTTAATATGGCAGAGGTGAATGCAGGCCTCCTGCCTAGGCCAGCTCACAGTGCTCATCTTCTTCCCACAATTCTCTTTCACAAGCCACTCCCCCTGCCCCAATGAATAAAACCCAGCTGCAGCCCTAGGTCACCCTCTTTGCTCCAGAAACTATTTTCATGGCTGGATGGCTGGATCTAGGGCTCATATATATATATATATATATATATATATATATATATATATGACTTAGTGTCTTTGTTATTGGAATTACCTTGGTGGAATTCCAATAACGGGTTTTTAGGATTGTAAGTTTAGACTTCTTGGGCCAAGATAAGAACCAGGAAGGGACTCCAAGAAGAAAGAAAAAAAATTTCTTTGTATTTTTTTGTTATGGTTTATGTCTAGTTGTCCCCCCAAAGCCTCTCATTGCTCAGAGACTTGTATAGATTGAGACTTGACTCATGAGTCACTGGGATTATGTGTTTTAGTACTGATGGGATTATGGGTCTGAGTAGGGCTGGGACTATAGTTGTGGTCTAGGGTGGATAGCCTAAGGTGGGGAGCCTGACTGGAATAAAAAGAGTGACAGAGAGACAGACTCATGATCATGCTGTTGCTCTGCTGCCCTGTTTGGTTGGCTGCCTCTGCCACCATTTTGTTGCTGTTCCACCGCCATGAACTGGATGCTCTCTGCTCTGCTCCACTCAGCCTTGGGCCAGCTGAATATGGACTGAAACCTCCAGTAACTGTGAGCTAAATAAAACTTTCCTGCCTTCATTTTGAGTGTCGAGTATTAGTCCCAGCAACAATAGAAGAGTAACTAAGACATTTTCCCAACATTTCCCGTGCCTGTCCAAGCACAGACAAGTCTGTGAAATTATGTCATATCTCCACTTGGGTGTCCTCTCTTACTACATTGATGAAAGCTTACTTTCTTATTTTTGTCATTTAATCTGTCTTGAAGATTACACATCACCACATGTGGAATTACCTTGCCCTTTTTTTCAGCTCTGGAGGCACACATGCTAGGTAAACATTGTGTCACTGAGGTATAGTCCTTGTCTCACATGGTCCTTTTTTAAAGGCTGCATAGTAGTTCATTGTAGGGCCATGTCATTATGCTATTCAAACCATTGGTCACTTTTTCCTATGGCTTCTTCACTTTTCTCTACATAGCTGCCAGTTGGAACACAGGTGCTAAATAGCACTGAGACTATTTCCACCCAGGACTGTACAATATTTAAGCTCCACAAGCAGGCTCATGAAAGGTGGGACTCTGCACTTGTGCTGTGAAGTGATGTCAGCTTTCTGGGCCTCTGCAGTCCTGAGCTCTGCTCCTACTGTTCTTCTAGAACTCTGAGGAACTAGGGTGACACAGGGTTCTCCACATTGCCCTATGTGAGAGATTCCTCCAGCTCTCATTCCCATAAGTGACCCAAATCACCACCCTGTTGCCCTGCACTCACACAGACCTTTGAGCAGTAATTCAGAAACTGTAGGAAGAAAAAATCCAAAGTAAGAAAAGCCCCAAATATTTATGTGTCTATTACTAGAGAAACGCCAAGACTACTCTAGCTTGACGTGATACAAGTACTTGAAATAGTATTACATGAATTGAAATGTCTAAGTCTAATCATGCTTTATAGCACTAGAGTAAAACCACTGTTAAAGAACCTCAACCCCTAGAAATAAAAATTTAAAATAATAAAAAGATCTTCTGGTAAAATAGTCGCCCTTTCCTTTTAGTTGATATTTTTGCTTTCCATTTTTTAATATATTGAACCCACAGTTGCAGAAATTCACTGGAGGAATTCATGCCTCTCAGTGTATGTTTTTAAAATACCAGACAGAAGGGTTGAAGAGGAAAAAATATGTGCTTTCCATGCCAAAAAAAAAGGATAAGAAACAAAGAAGCTTTTCCAGTTAGCATGAGGGAAGAGGTACTGAGGAGAAAACAACCGCTAATAGCACATGAACAGAAGTGTAGCATCAGTGATGACCAGGAGTGTCCTCAGTGAGAGATCCTTCCTTGTTTAGTGCTCACTGTAAGCCTCTAACACAATGATCAATGAAAAATTAGCACCAGGATGCTCCAGAGTTGTGGTACTAATTAATTAATTAAGTCAATATGAATGAGTTATACATGTTAATTACATTAACACAGCGCCTCCATTGTACCAGGCTCTGCCAGAAGCACGAGGGTAAAGCACTGACCCAAGGAGACCCAGTGTCCTACTCGTCTAGGGCCCAGGTGAGAAGCCTGTGTGCCTGCTAGTGATGAGGTTGAGAAGTGGATTTTAAATAAAATGACAGGAGAGAGTATGCGTATCTCTGCATTTCAAACAGTGCTATTGTTTAACTAATTTTTAATTTTGAAACAAGGTCCTTTGCTATATGGCCAGGCTGGCCTCTCTTCCTGCTTCAGCCTCCCAGGTAGCTGGGATTCTGAGTGTGTGCCATGATGTCCTACCTCGAGTGGAAGTTGTGATTGCCAGTGTCCAGTGCTGCAGAGAAGAGCTATATTTGAAGGGCAGAGGTCTGTGGAGAAGTAGCCAAGGTGAGATGGGGTCATTGGGAGCAAGCCAAGCTGCTGTCTGGGGAGGCCATGCCTGCAGAATGGTGCCAACACTGCTGAAGGTGTAGCCCAATACTAACACCTGTGCCTTGCCTGAGGCTCAAAATGGTCATCACACTACTGGATTTACCACGTAGGATCAAGCTTCCAACAGCTGAATGCAGGGGGCCATACTCAAGTGCATCCAGACCAGGCAAGGGTGTCAGGGCTTTATGCTAAGATCAGGAGCTGCTGGCCCAAGCTGATGGATACTCTAGCTATGTAGCTAATTACCCTGAGTTCAAACTTTCTGTCTTCAGGCTGGTGAGATGGCTCAGCAGTCTAAAGTGCCTGCTTAGGCAAGCTTAGGCAACCACAAGGACCGAGGCTCGACCCCCAACACCACATGCTATACCAGCCCCACCCCCAGGGCAGGCTGAGCCAGCCAAAACACAAAACAAAACAAATAATCTGGTGTCCTCCTGCCTCAGCCTCCCAGAGCTCTGGGATGACAGGTACGCCTTGAGGTGGGACTCTGCCTCTATTTTAACAGAATGTTCCATCCTACTTTGGAGCATCCATCAGACAGCCAGGAAGAAGGAGCCAGCTGGGGCTGTTCCACACTTCAGAGAGCAATCGCAGGTGGCTTGGGACAAGGCCATAGGCCACTAGGACAGCTGTCCTCAGAAGAATGACAGAGAGGAGCACCTGTGCATAGGCATGAAGTACAAAGACGGGAAAGCTATACAGCAGCTTTGGTGAGTGCAGGGGAGGCCTCTAGTGGCCCAGCTGTACTCGCTGGGAGGAGATGGTTTCTCTGGAGCCAGGGATGAGGTTGGCCGGGTAGAAGGAGAAGATGCTCCACAGCGGGGCAGGATCAGGAAAATACCACTGTGGGATGGTGGGAATATCTCCTCCCTCCACATCCCTGGTTCCTGAGGTATATAGCTCCTAATTCCTTTGAAAAAGGGATGCAGCAAGAATCTTCTGTTCTCATAATTGGCTTTGTGAGACCTGTTTCTGAGTCTCTCAGAATTTCTCTGAGCTGGAAGTAACCTTGGCTTCCATGAAGCTTCTCCCGATGGGTTCCAAGCAGCCCCAGGATGCAGGGTTTTTGCCAAGGGAACTGATCCTGTGACTGGACCCTTAGAAGTTTCAGCCCACTGCACTGTCCAGAGAGAAAATCAGGTTGCAGGCAGGAAGCCTCCATATAGACCAACAGACTGAATTCAAAGAGCTAGCTATGTGGCCATACCTGAGCTTAGCTAAACTAAGAGGGAACTGCCTTTACAGTGGGTCCCACGCCTGGCCTGTGCCTTCCACCGGTACATCCTCTGTGAAGTTCTTCACAGGGAAGAAGCAAGCAGAAGGGTTTCCCAGGGAGCTGATGCAGGGGTATGGGAAGTAGCCTGGGCTTTAGAATGGCATCTGATGTGGGGCCAGCCTTGTTGAGCTGGGCTTTTGGGCCATGGGATTGGTGTTGCCTGCAGGTAGGCAATGTCTGGATTAAACTGAATTGGAGGACAGCAGTTGGTGATGTCCACTAGAGAGTTGGTCAGTGACCAGAAATGAAATACTTTCCTTATGTGTGTATAGTGATGTGTGGGAGCAGGGAAAGTCACGGTGATTCTTCCTCTCTTGAACAGCCATCAAACAAATTCTATAGAAGAAAATGACTTGAACAAATACTTCATGAAAGAGAGGCCAAAAAACACATAAAAAGATGCTCAGCTCCCTTTAGTTATTAGGGAATTCAAACAAAATCCACAATAGGATCGTACTACTCATCCATCAGAAAGACTAATCTTAATAAAAAGATAATACCAAGTGTTGGTGAGGATGAGGAACAAGCTTAGCTGACACTGCTGGTGGGAGTAGTATGAAATGACATAACTGCAGGCACAAGTGTTTGTCAGTTGCTACTAAGGCAAATACATTTATTCCTGTGGCACAGCCATTTCACTCAGAGCATATACCCAACACAGTGCTTCTTTTTTTAAAGAAACATGCATAAAACAAAAGGTTGTAGTTGCTGTCTGCATGGCAGCTTCAAGTAGAAGCAGGGAAAAATGTCCTTTAGCATGAAATTGAGGAAATGAAAAATTGTATGTCACCACACTGGAATGCACACAGCAGTTTTTACAGACAAACTGCTAAAGCATGCAACACCATTAAATCTCACATACATGGTAGTCTTCTATCAAAAGGTACATGTCCTATGCTATGCTTTCATTGGTATTGTTTAAGTGCAGGTAAATTAATCTAAGGATGGGAGGGAGTAGGAACTCTTCCAGGGCGGGGGTAAGAAGGAACATCCAGGTGCTGGAAATGTCCATCTCGAGGTGGTGACGTTACCCAGTAGCCCATTCTCACACCATGAGGTTGATGATCCTGCAGGTAGAGCTCACTGCTAGAGCATTTTCTCAGTTCATATGATGCTCTGGATTTAATCATCAAATAATGAAGTAAAATTAACTGTGTACAGGTAGGAGAGAGCATAGGCTGTTGGTGTGACTATGTACATGGAGCATGTACATGTTGGTAAGATCCCTGAGGGATTTGAATGTACATGCAATTTTAAGAAGTGCTTTTAGGGCCAGCCAGATAACTCAGCAGACTAAAGTGCCTGTTTATGCAGAATACAGCAGCTAATTCTATTTGTTTGTTTGTTTTGCAGAACCAGGGGGTTGAACTCAGGCCCTTGTGCTTGCCAGGCTTATTCTACTGAGCTATCTCTCCAGGCACAGCAGCTGTGCCGGCCCTGCCCCCCGGGGTGTGATGAGACGGGGACTGAGACTGGCGGTGTGTGCCTCTAATCCCAGTGTTCGGGAGGCTGAAAATAGGTGAATTACTATGAGTCTGATCTACATAGTGAGACCATGTACTAAATACATTAAAAAAAAAAAACTGCTTTTAAAGAAAGACCCTAGAATCCGTGAATGGGGTGATATAGAGGATCTTCATGGGACACCAAGATTTCTGGATGGGGTGAGTGGGTAGTGGTGACACCATTAACTGTGAAGATGACACAGGTAGTTGTGGCCCCAACAGCGCTTTCTGGGAAACACTGGGCTCACACACTTTGACTCAGTTTTAGGAGACAGCTCAGTGCCAGAGTTACAGATTTCAAAGGTAAGCAGGTGCTGGTTGAATGGATGCTAAGGCCACATTTCCACAGGGAGAAGAAACTCAGCACCTGGTAAGTACTAAGCAAGTGCCTGACACTTGTGGCTCTGTTTGCTAGGACAGAAGAGGACCTGGTCCTGGAGGTTAAACCAAAGGAGTTGACAAGAGGTAGAAAGAGTGAGCAGTCTATGGACGTTCTACTTGGTGGCCCTCATTTCTTCTATACTAAGGAAGTCAAAACCATTGTACAGAGTGACACAGATAAGAGAGACTGGGTGTTAGAACTTCAGAGAGGAGAGAAAAGCAGGGGAGGGGAGGGAGGAGGGAAAGGAAGGGGAAAACAGAAGGGAAGGAAAGGGACAAGAGGGGACAGAGGGGAGGGGAAGGAAGGAGAGGGGAGCAGAGGGCAGAGGAGCATGCTGGATGACCTATAGGCACTGAGAGCCCAGCTGAGGTGTAGTGAATACATGAATTTTGTTCCAGAATTTGTAGGATGTAAAATAAATGCAAAACGTCTTTTTTTTAAATACATTGGTTTGTATGCCTCTTGATCTCTTCAAATTCCACCTTGGAAAGTACAATATTAAAATCACATATGGTCTCCATTTGTAAGCCATGGACAGGAACTTAGGGATTCTGGAGCTCAGTGTTCACCTTTGCTGTGAAATCTTGACATTATTTTGGGCAAGCATAAGGAAAAGTACAAGCTCTTCTCAAAGGTCTGAAGGATGACCCCAAGAAAAAGGTCTGAATATTGCCTGTGTCTGGGTGTAGTACAGGGCTTGAGTATACTCGCTGGGCACACTGTGCTCCAGCAGATCAGGGTGGCCCCCGGTGGCTCTCTGTTCTCTCACTGGCCTACAAAAGCCAGAAGAACAGGGGAGCCTTGTGTGAGTGGAGTGGTGGGAACGTCATTGCCTCTGAGGCTGCCTGTGGGTTTTCCTTTTGCCTTCCTGTTCTATCCTCTGCATTCTTGCCTCCCAACCCCACCCCTCCAGGGACCTTCCGCAGTTCAGTCTTGAGCCTAGCACCCAAAGGTGTGGTGCTGGAGTTTGTACCTGAAAGGTGCTGTGGTTAGGGTGTATTCTGAAGGTGCTCTCAAAGGCTCTTGCATAGGCAGCTTGGTGTCTACCGTGGGGAGATTAAGAGGTATGGCTGAACAGAGCAAGATGAGTCCTTTCTGGTCCCATAGAGTGGCTCCCTCTGAGATGCCATCTGTTCTTTTGTGACCTGGACAGAGGCTGAACTGAGAGAGCCATTTGACCCTGAACCTTCTGCCACTACCATTTTGAGGTAAATTCTTCTCTTTTAACTGTGAGTTCTAAGCTCTGGCTATTTTGTGACAGCAACAAAAAACCCAGACTGGTACAAATCCCAGAGCAAGTATATGTCACAGCCACTGCTCTCAGAGGCTGGAACCAATGGGCACTCGATAGCTGCTGTTTCCTAAAAGGGTCAGGGTGCAAGCAGGAAATAGGCAACACTGTCCAGGCCCAACCTCCATGTAGGATGTTAGTTGGTAATACAGCAGCCAAGGACAGAATGTGAAGACTATTCCAGCTCTGATCCTTGGTCCTGTGCGTCTGTGTACCTCAGTTTCCCCATTTGTAAAATGGTGATGGTAATGGAGTTGCTTTTTAGGGTTAAAAGCAGTGACTAGAGGAATGCCTGGCACATCCAATGTGTTTAGCTATTTATAAAATTTAGTTGAGGAGGCAGCTTTTATCTTGGGAAGCTTTATTAATTATTAATGATGTTTCTTTTAAAAACACAAATTGCTCCAGTTGCATAAACCACATTCTTACAGAATGAGGTTGGGGGACGGGTTGGAAATCTTAAGGAAGATGGCAAAAAATGTAAAAATAGATTCCCCCTTCCCTTTGTTAAACAGCTGAAATGCAGAGTTTGCTTCAGAAAGAAGCGTCTTCCTGGGGAACAAAAGAAGAGGAGCTTCTGGACTGTCTCTTGGGTGTCTGCAGGAGTCAGTGACAGGTGTCAGAGCACACACAGGACACAGTGGCTCCTAAGGCATGATGGGAACAGCCTAAGACTGTGTGTCCTCCTTGGCTCCCTGCCTGATGCTGATGGACAGATGCGATGCAATGGAGGTGCTGGTTCTTGGGTGAGCACACCAGGCCACCTCTTTCCCAATGTGTTGTCTGGTCTTGAGTCTACAACTTCAGGGAAAGCAGCAGGAATGCTGGTCTCCTGCCTAGGGGTGTCATTTGTGTGTCTTTGGGCCATCACTACTGTTTAACAGGATCCAGGCCAGGCCTTGAGGGTTCCCTCCTTCCATCAGGTATCCTTGTGGCAGAAGTCCCACTAGTCTGGTGGAAGTCCCTTAAGCTCACCCTGAGCTTTCTAGAGTAGAAAGCAGTCAAGGATAGTCTATTCTAAGATGTGTGGGTAGTGCCCAGCACTGCATGGCATAGTGACCTATGCTGTGAGGTGGGCATTGCTATGTTCACCATGGCAGCAGGACACTTCTGAGCCCAGTTATCCCTTTTGAGGCTTAGACATCAGCCTGTCAGGGCCAACGGTTTCCACCAGGTCCTACCTGCTTCTTCCTCCTCTCCCAGAGAGCTTTCAGATGGATAATGACACTGAGGCTCTTCTTTCTGAGCACCTGGTTATTGCCCGCACCTTCACACTGCACTACTGGGATTCTGAGAACTCAGGACCATCACAGTCAGTGGTCACTCGAGGAGCAGTGGAAGCCCGGCCTCTGTTTCTCAGTGAATTTTCCCTTTGAATCTCAGAAGGCTGCTAGAAGGATTTGGGTGTGGGAGAAGTCAGTGTCCTGGAGCTCAAAGGTCCTCATGTACCAGTGAGCCCCACCATTCCCAGGTGTTCCCGCACCTGCACCCTGGCCCTGCAGACACACCTTCCCAGGAGCTGTTCCCAGTGGCCTGGTTCAGTGACTAGAGATCAGGAAGAGCACAGACTCAGCAGTCACTTGCCAGAGTGGTCCAAGGTCCAGCTCTGCTGTTTCCCTGCTCTGGGACCTCCTGCAAGGGACTGGCCCTTTGTGCCTCATTCTGCTGTCTGTGGAACGAGAATGCTCCAGGCAGTGGAACTGCTCTAGGTCGTGGCCCTTAAGCCTCTCCAGGAGCACAGGTTCCTTACACATGGGTGGCTCCTGCATGGCCTTTAGTGAGCCCTGAACTCGCCAGGCCCTGCCCTTCCCATAAGAGCCTGAGTGGGGAAGGGAAACATCTACCAGATCTAATGAATGTGGAACTGGGCTCTGACAAGTGTGATTAAGGAGGCTCACCACATTGTCACAAGAGGCACAGTCCACCTGGCCCTGTGCACAGGGCAGCCAGCCTGGGGTTGAGTGAGCCCAGTGGGGGACAGGGCAGCAGGGCAGCAGGTGGCCCCAAGATGTGAGGAGCTGGGTCTTCGCAGGCTATGGGACAGATTTCAGTGTTCACCTTGGAGGAAAACTGAAGGACACCAAGCTGGGACAGAGCAACCACCAGAGCTGTGGTTTGAAGTGAGCCATGCCGAAGGGTCTGGCAGAAACTGATGAGTGGTAAAAGGGGACAAGCATGGCTCTGAGGAGGTGAGGGCACAGAGCTCCTGGGCCTGGAAGACAGCAAGGCTCTGAGCTCAAGGAGCGCATTGTGCCGGAAGACAGGCGAGGGATGGACAGCAACCAGACTGAGGAGCCCCCGACTCTGGCCGCGGGAAGGGCTTCCTCCGCATCTCAGTGTGCTTGGTGTGAAGTAGACTGAAAACCCAGCAGGAGAATGCAAGACATCTCGTTCACATCTCACATCCATTCCACATTGAAATGACGTTTGGGGAATATTTTAAAATATATTGTTCAAATTAATTTTACTAGTTTCTTTAACGTTTTAGAATTTTTCTTTATATCTGAAGTGGCTACTTGAAACTTTGCATTGTATGGAAGCCTGTTCTTCGTGGTTCCCACTGTGTACGAGTGAAAACACAGGGTCCGGGCCAGCCTGGACTGAGGGCAGCGCTGCTGTGTTTGGTGGGCTGCAGGGAGGCGGGGAAGGGCGGAGCCGATTCTCCTAATCCTGTAACTTTTTCCAGGTCTACCCACTGTTTTCCATGGTCCTTTCCATAGCACACAGTAGTGAGGCGCCAGGAGCCAGCCGGAGTGGCAGCTCAGGTTTGGGCCTCGGATTCCCCGACCGCCCTGTCTCCTGTAGCTGTGACAGAGGTGCAGAGACTGGCCGCACGGGTCAAGGGCGCCACGGAGGCCACCCGACATCGGCGGCGGACCGGCTCCCACCCGCGGCACGGGACAGGCAGACGCGAGGCCACAGCACAAAGAAGCACAGCCCGAGCTCCCGGCGAACGGGCTCAGCCCGTCCGGCCGCGACACTCCAAGTGCCCTCCTGCGCGAACTGCTGGAGCCCGCCCCGACAGGTCCGCGCCGCCCGCCGCGAGCTGCAGTCAAGCGCCCCGCCCCGCCCCGCGCCGCCCGCGCCGCCGCAGGAGCAGGAGCGGAGGGAGGGAGGGAGGAGCGAGGTGGAGCCGCCAAGCCAGAGCCGGTCCCGGTGCCGAGCAGCGGGGCCGCGGCGAGCGCATCCGGGCCCCGCGCCCCGGCTGGGCGAAGCCGAGCGCAGCCGAGTGGAGCCGAGCGGCGGGCGGGAGGCAGCGGCTGCAGCGGACGCCGCTCCTCCTCGGCAGGGGTTGCCGGCTGCGAGGCCGGAGGCGGGGCGCGGGCTGCCATGGCTCAAGCAGCCAAGCAACTGAAGAAAATTAAAGACATTGAGGCTCAGGCCCTGCAGGAGCAAAAGGAGAAGGAAGAGTCCAACAGGAAGCGCAGGAACCGCTCCCGCGATCGCAAGAAGAAGGTGAGGGATGCGGGCGGCGGGCGGGAGCTTCAGCACCGTGGACAGTGCCACCGACTTCTAGCGGCTCCCTACCCGCCCGGGGCGCCGCCTCCCTACCCTGTCTGCCTGCCTGCCTATCTGCCCTGCTCTGCCCTGTCCTATCCAAGTGTCCCCCCTGCTCCACGCCCCGAGCAGTGTCTTGCCTGAAGGTCCCTAGAGCAGCCCAGACAGTGGGAGGGAACCCCTCCGGCAACCAGGCCCTGTTGTCCTACGTGGCCCTAAGGCCTGGCCAAAAATTGCTCTGTGCAGGGTGGGCTTTCTGTCTGTCCTGGGAGGGCCCCTGGATATGTTGTGCCCACAGTGGCCCAGACCCGAACCTGGTGCTTCTCCCTGCCTTTCTGGTCTGGGCCTTCTTGCCCTGATAAGGCATTTGCAGCCCAGCTTTGCCCCGGAAGCCCGGGACTGAATTATAGATGTCCCTGTGAACGAAGAGGGATAATGCTGAGATGAAGCAGTGGAAACACACAGCCCCCAGAGCCACAGCCTGGGATAGAATTTTAGGGGTCCAAGTGGAACTGGATGCAGCGTCAGAGGGCCTTCCTAGCCTGGAGAAGTTGGTGAGAGGTCTGTCTGTAGGCCAACGAGGGGCACTGTCCCAGAGGACAGAGACACTAGCCTTGGTTAAGGAGAAACATTTTTCCCCTGAAATGGTCTCTTTCTGAGAAAGGCACATAGGGCCTGAGGGTGACAGTGGTGTGGGTCCCACTCCTCTTACTAAGAGAATGGTGGGACCACCCTCAGGCTTTCCCTGCAGATAAGGCTCCAGTGAAGAGATATTTTTTGAATTTGACAGAATTGAACAACACTTCAGGCTCTCTTGTGCTTTCAGAAGTCAGTAAGTCCCCCCGCCCCCACTTTGGAGGCACTGTCCTATGTGCATTAGTCTTGCCATGGTGCCCTCTTTTAGCAAGACTGAAAAGAGGCCTTCCCCAAACTCATAGTAAATCAGAGTTTAGGTTGGGCCACTTGCAGAAAGAATCTCATTGGGTACCTCTGCCAGGGTCTGAAACACAAGGGTGCATCCATAAGTCAGGCAGGGGAAGCCTGGTTATGTGTGGCCAGTGCTCACACACTTTCTTGGCAGCTGTGAGAACTTCTCTTTCGGAGGAGTGCTCTGTTTCCATTCTTGTGCCTGGCTTTGGAGCCAAGGCAGTCCTCTCCAGAACTGCTCACTCAATGTTCATATCCCACTTCTTGCTCCCAAGCTTCCTCTTTGATGCTCCTAACACTGTAGGTAATTCTTTAAGCAATAGTCCAAACAAAACTCTCCCTTATTCTCTCCTTGATTCCTTCCTGGTCTATGAAACTCTCCATGATATAATTCTGAATTCTGACTATGAATGTACACATACAAAAGTAGAAATTTCAATATACTTTTTATTCTCTTGTTCTTAGTCTTTATATTCTTTAAGTGCTTTGTGGTAATGCATTCCCTTCATCCTGAATTGTGTTGCTTTACCTTACTAGCTGATCACAGCATACTGCGTCAGTAAGCAGGCAAAAATCTTCCATACAGATGCTCATTATTTCATGCAGTATCCTGAGTGTTATGATTGGTACAACAATAAAGAAATGTTAATCCAAAGTAATAGCCATGGCCTGAACTGCTAGGGCCCATTCTCTGAATATGTGGGGAAATACTATGGGATACAGTAAGTGATGCTTCATTAGTATTTATATTGTACGATATATCACATAGTGATTGTGAATTCTCTAAGCTATTGGAATGGTCTTGGTAGCTGTATCAGAGAACAGTTAATGTTTGTAGGAAAATATAAAATCACAAAGGTAGAAAGCCATAGAAGGAAAGGTGAAGGAAGCAGGATATGCAGAAATGAACATTTTACATATTTCTCTCTCTCTCTCTCTCTCTTTCTCTCTCTCTCTCTCTCTGTGTGTGTGTGTGTGTGTGTGTGTGTGTGTGTGTGTGTGTGTGTGTGTTGCTTGGGATCCAATTCAGGGCTTTATGCATGCTAAACAAATGCTGTTCCACAGAGCTACATCCCTGGCCCCAAAGGAGATTTAGAGAAAGTTCATATAGAGACTACTTAAACAGAGGGCTGGGAACTAGCTTGAAGGTTCTTGTAAGGTGAAATCTAACTAAGATGCATTTTCACCCAGGAAACCATTTTTCAAGTCAAGGTATATTATGATCAAGCAGATGAGGACTTTATAGTCAATTGCACAGACAGCAGGGAGACTGTGGAACCATCCTCCTTTTCTTTTTTCAGCACCAAGAAAGAACTTCCTACATGCAAATGAACATTTTATTTCAGTGATCTGGCAACTCAGAACTGTATAGAAAGCAGAGCCAAGAGTACTCTGGATTTACTAGAAAAGGTGTCTGTCCCGTGGGTGATTGGTTTAACTAGGGCTGACTGAGCAGAACTGCACCCTTTTCGTGGAGATGATTGTGTTGTGACTTTGTGCGCGGCTGCAGTTTTTACAGTTGATGGTGCTGTGTGGGAAGGCTCCTGCTGAGGGGCGCTGTGCTTGGGAGTGGAGGAGGCTGATGTTGTGACGCACTGCCTGACACAGATAGAAGCCTCCTCGACACCGGGAGCTGAGCTGGCACTCTGGGGCTCCTCTGGAGGTAACTCCTTCATAGGGGCTTCATTCAACCTCTGTGCACAGTGTTAGTCTTCGGGAGCTGGTGGATTGTTGCTGCATGTTGTTTTTGTCTTAATAAAATTTAGCATTTGTGACATTTACTGATGAGTTCCACTGGTGCTGTAGGTTGCACTGGAAAGAAATCACAAAATATGCTTTGAGCAGGCATTTGCATTAAGAATGACAGCTTTCTAGGGCTGAGGAAGCTTCAGGCATAAAATGTGTGTGAAATGTGCTTTTCCCATTTGCCCAGAGCTCAGGGTTAGGAGTGATGAGGATAGGGAGGTTGAAGAAAAAGTGGGATGGGGATGGTTGAAAGGCTGAATTTAAGGGCAGAGCAGTGGGTGAAGGCATGGAGAAGACAGAAAGGGAGAGAAGGGGGCTGACCAAATTACACACATCTGGCTACCTCAGCAGCTATGCTTGGATAGCATTTCTTGGGCTCTTCTTGTTCCTCACCTGGCCACCTGCTTTATCCCGTGATATTATTGAAGGAAAAGGTAGCATCGCATTCTCAGTGCAACTCCAACACCTCTCTCCTTTGTAAAGGAGGGTATGCAGTGGATGTTAGTGGCTGAATGAATGAACTAGTTAATATTTCTCTTTGTCTGCCTAGGTATTGTCTTGACTACAGACAGGTGTCCAGGTGAACACCACTCTGCTATTGTCTTTTGGGGGCATCTGTAGGAAATCAGATAAGCCTTTCTTTTCTAATCATGCATAAAGCAGTATCAATTTATAGGCAAGTAATGGAATTATTTAATCTTTCACTGCAATGAATTCTGCCACTGAGCAGCAGTTAGTTCTTTGCAGGGTCCTCACTGCACTATGTGTTAGTTTGTTTCTCTCATTTGGAACAACAATGTTTACACAGAGCCCCAAGATACCAAGACCATAAGGAGGGATGGAGGAAAGATGCAGGAAGCAAAAAGGAAGAAAGCCCTGGAATGGAATGTAGCTCTGGTGCTCTGCTGAGCAGGCAGCCCTGCCAATCTGTGGTATGTAGTGAGTAGCCATTGGCTCTCCTCTCCCTGCCTGCAGTTCAAGAGGGCCCTGCTTCTGGATTCTGGAGGAATCTTCAATGGATCCAGTAATTGGAAACACAGAGAAGACTGGGGGAATCCACCTGTGACAATGATTACTGTGGAGGCTCTGTGGGACAAAAGATGGGGTAGATGGGAGTAGTGGAGCAGGAAGAAGGGTAGGAAGCTAATCAGGATTCCCATTAGCAGAAGATCTCAAAGTCAAACTTCTTTTATCTCTAAGACGACTCATATATTTGATTCAAGAGCCAGCCCACAGGATGGGGAGGGAATGATACTCATAAATATTGTTCAGCAACTGTGTGTAGGGGGCAATTGCTAAGCCATTTCACTACTCTGTTGCAGTATGAATTGACATTTGTAGGTAAAGCCTTTAGCTTTTGCACTGCATAATTATATTGTACTGTAGATGAATTATTAAGGGCATTAATTTATTGCAAGTCTCTAAAACAGTGATGGCAAACCTTTTAGAGCTTCCGGTGGTTATAGCCAGCTGTAGCAAGAGTGCCATAAGTTCACCACCACTGCTCTAAAATGTACCAAAGCTTTGGCTTTTCTTTCTACGTTGGTGCACAGGGAGCTACAAATAAATAGAAGAGGTCTTGCCTTGGAAAGCTCTAGGAGGCACTGAGCATGGGAAAGAGGGCTTTTCCAACTGCCTCCTGCTTGTTTGCCAACCCAGCTCCATCCCTGCTGTGGTGGTGTTGGAGCTGCTCCTTGGAGTGCCTGTCACTTCCCAGCCATGCACAAACCCAGCCTCCAGGCAAGGAGGATGTCACCCATCGGTATGTCCATCCCTCTAGGACTTGCACTTCTGCTCCTCACAGCCAGCCTGGAAGTACAGAGCAGTGACTGGAATTCCACAGCTGGAGGGTACAGCCTTTTTGAGGAGGCCAAGCCAAGCGTCCACTTTTCCTAGCAACACAGGCTCCTTGCTTTCCAATTCTGCTTTTGTCCTCTCAGTGTGACTAGCTTTGTACTTTATTTCTTTTAATTAACAACTGATAATTATATGTACCAGGCATCAGAATTGGTAACATAAAGATTGCTATAGTTCAGATCTGAAATGTGCTCCCAAAGAAGCATATCTTTAAAAATTGCTATCCAAGTTGTGATCCAGCCCCTAGTGTTGGAACCTTTAATAGCCAGGGCCTACCAGGAGGTCTTTAGGTTGGTAGGACATGTCTAGAGAGAGTGGGGACCCTGGCCCTGCCTCTTCTCTCTTTCACTTCCTAGCTGTGAAGTGAGCAGCTTCATCCACCATGCTCCCTGCCATGCTGCTGTCCTCACACAGGCCCAGAGCAGTGGGCCAACACCATGGACTGATACCTCCCAAACTGTGAGTCAAAATAAACCTTTTCTCTATGTGAGGCGATAGTCTCAAATAAGATGAGAAAACTGACTGACACTGTGTTTGTTCATTAAATGATTCTTCAAGTAAATCCCATGCCCAGAATAGGCCTGGCTTTCTGCTGGTTGTGTGAGATCTCATGCTCATCTGGAAGGCCAACACATTATTATTTCAATGCTGGTAAATGAGATCAGGATGCTTTAAATCATATCTTCATTTCATTTTCAGGAAAGAAATGAAGTTCCTATTTGGACAAGATTATCACAGGCCTACTCAGTCATCTGTGAGTCTGGTCTATAATTGTAAGATGGGCTTGGATATTTTCAAGCTTTATTAAGGTTCCAGATGGCATCTGTGGCTGTATTTCAAAAGGGAAACATAAGTGTGGCTCCTAATTGTTCTAAGAATGCAATTACTGTTAGAGTTGTGGCCAATAAATCTGGGGTGGGGGCTGTCACAGAGGACTAGATGTGTGATGTTATGGCTACACAAGATGTATCTACAAGAGGTCCTGGGATCTTAGGAACACAAAACACACCGCAATCCCCAGGAAAGGAAAGCTTGCATTATAGGTACTCAGCAAAAGGAGAGAAGATTTATTGGCCAGCCATTTTTATTTTAAACTTAAAAAAAAATCATTTACTTTCACTGTGACTGAATGCTTTTCCTCAGCGAGTGTCTGTTTTTGCTAAAGTGATAACCCATTTGCAATGGCTTTCTCCTCCATGGGAGGAGCTACAGCTGTAAGATGGGAGCTACAGCTATAAGATGTCCCCCTCTGCTTATTAAAAGTGGTATCTGCATTTATGCAGTCCACAGGCACTGAGGGGAGAACCAAACTGAAGATGGATTTCCTTCCTTGGAACCAAGGGCTTACAAATAAGTGGGGACAGAAGATAAATGGGAGAATTCCCAGGGGTAGTGACTTCTTAACCTGAGACAGAGGTTGGAGAGCTTTGCATGGGATGATAGGCCTCAAATTGCTCCTGGAACGAGAGTCCCCACATGTCTTTCGCATGTTTCAAGGACAGGCTATTGGATGGCTGAGGATTCTGGGTGCCTCAATCAATCAACACGAGAGTCAATAGTAGAGAGTGTCTGGTCACTAAGATTTAGGGGTTTGCTGCTTCCTTTCTGGCTAGTTTGCCTCACAAAATGGTTATCAATATCATTACCTTTCTGTTTTAGAGAGTTGTGTCTACTATGTAGTAAAGTCCTATCATCATGTTCTACTGGGCTTCTACTTGAAAATACTGAAAAACAGCACTTCTGCCATGTATCTTTCTTATTTTGTGCTACTTTGGATTGAGCCTAGGGCCTTTGCCCTGCATTATAACATTAGCCCTTTACTTTGTTTTTCATTTTGAGGCAGGATTTCACTATTAGCTCACTGAATTACCCATGCTGGGCTTGACTTACGATCCTGCTGGCCCAACCTCCCAGAGTACTGAGATTACAGGTGTGCACCACCATGAGCAGTGTATTTTTACATGAGATATGTAGATGAATCTGGACAGCCATGACCCTGGGGCTACTGGAAGTGCTGACCGCAAGCCACCTTGGGTGTGGTGTGGGAGATTCAAGGAGGGCAGTTGAAGAAGCCTGCTCTGACAGCTCTCCTGTGCACCCGCTGGATGTCTACAGCTCCTCTGATGGCTGGGAGAAGGCGAGGGCTGTGCACAGTCTCCAAGTGCTGGAGATGAGTGCACTGGAGACAAGCAGGCTCAGTGGACCAAGCCCATGATGGTGCTACATGCACATCTGGGTGATAGCCATAGCCACAGCTCTTAAAATGTAAGACAGTGCTAGTGCCCAGAACTTTGAGGACAGGCAGTGGTCACAGGAAGCAGTGAGATATGGTCCCTGTGGCGTGGGCCTTGTGCTGGTGTCAGAACCACTCTGGGAGAAAGGGCTTGCCCCTGGAAGTGGTGGAGGCCAGGCACTTATACCCCAGCAGGCCTCCTCTTTCCTTTAGGTGAACTCTGTATAGACCATGTTGGTCTCTACGACCTTGTGTTCTAACAGACCAGCAGTGAGTGACTGGATTGAGGGAGCCAAAAACTAGGGGGCCGGATCAGGGATCTGGAATGTGCTCATTTCTTCTATACTCTGCTCCTCCAGGAAAGCACAGATGTAAAAAGGGGATGGCAGGACCAAAGAACATGGTGGTTGAAGAGGGGCTACCTTGGGGCAGGAGCAGCTGGTCTGAGGAGGGGCCAGAAAGGCTGCAGCCTAACACCTGATCTAGGCTCATGGGAGGGAAGCCCAGATAGGGACGGGGACACTGAGCTGTGGGAACTACTGTGGCCTTGTGCAGAGGTAGATGGGAGACCCTGTGTGAGCAGCCTGGGATATACAAGGGGTCATTCCACTCAGGCCAGGCTGCCTGTGCTGGAGCAGCCAGTTGGAGAACCATGACAAGGGTTGCTCATGTGAATGTCAAAGCTGGTTGCAATGGAGTGGTCCAGGATGATGCTGGAGTTTCCTTGGACATATGTCGAAATATTTTCATATTTATTTATTAAAATTGAAATCCTCCTGCTTTACCCTCCTCAAGTGGTGGGGTTTCAGGTGTGCACATCCAACTTTGCATATACCTTTATGTAAGTGAGAGTATGGTGTTATGTGTGTGACCAGTAGCAACAGGGCCCTGTTCTAACTTGCCATTTACGTAGTGTATCTCTTACTGAGCTCAGAGAAGAGAGGGAGCAGGATGGGAGAGAAATAGGAGCCCTTCACTGGAATCTACTGGTAGGGAGCTTCTTGGATCTCTCAGCTGAGATGGGGTGTGCTCAGCATCAGGGTAAGGCCCGGCAGGCTCCAAGTGGAGAAATCAGCACTGTCCCGAGCTTTCTGGTGAATCTTGTGATGCAGCCTCTTAGAGGCTGCTGTAAATATCGTATAGCCTGTGCAACACGCTGTGTCACGACCCCAAGGAACCGTGTACACCTGTGAGGAGCAAGACTACCCCCCTGCAGTGGACTGGAGGGGTGTAACCCCCCCCCCCAGAAGGGACATAAACACTGCCACTCATGTGGGGACATTCTATGCATTTACTAAGACAGTGCTCAAAAGATTTAGTTTTAAGAAGGCAGAATCTTACTGCATTATCCAGACTGGCCCTGGACCCAAACAAGCCTCTTGTCTTACCCTCAGGTAGTTGGGAGTGCAGGCATATGCCACCATATCTAGATCTGTGTACTAAAGAATGTATGTTCAGCCAGACATAGTGCTACACACATGAATGTAAATGTAAGCTAAACCTGAGCAACTGAGAGAGAACTTGCCTCAAAATAAAACACAAAAAGGCCTAGAAGATAGCACTGGATGGAGCCCCAGTACTACACACAAAATAGTTAAATGTATTTTTAATAAAAATAGGAATATACTTTCAATGTGACTTTGATTCAAGTTGACACAATATATGCTGTATACACATGAGAGGATAGACAGGTAACTGAATGGAAATACTGTGCTCAAATATTCACAGTAACACTGTTGACGTATGCTACTGAGGGATTAGGTTCTTTTCATTCTCTTCTGCGCTTATAGACATTTTTAAAAGTAAACAGCATACATTAATAATATACTGAAGAAAGCAGAAAAGACAGAGATTTCCCTGGTTGTCAAAGAAGTAGGCAGGTTTTCTGGGCCCACATGTTTTCTGGACATGAAATCTGAATTTGTAGATGACATCATACCCCAAGTAATAATTCCAAGGTGATGTGGACTAGAGCCAAGTAGGTAACACAATGTCCTGGCTCAAGAAGAGCTGGATTGTGGTCCCAAAGGTCCGAGTGCCTGGGTCTTGGCATGGGAAGCTGCCCATTGTAAACCAACTTAAAAACGTGTGTTGGGCCTAATACTGTACTCCGCAGCCAGAGCCATCTTCCAAAAATGCAAATCAGGCTCAACACTCCTCCTTCAAGCCTCCAGTGGTTTCTCCTTTGCCCTGGCTTCCTGAGCTTTCCCACCCATCTTGGCTGTCTTTTTCTCTTTTTCCATGTTATAGGCACTGGTGTCCTCTGACTTCCATACTGTGGAAATGTGTACTTTTGCTTGCCTTTCAGACAGGTCTTCCTGTCTGTAGACCCTTCAGCCCCAGTATTAATACCAGCTCCTCTACCAGAAGGAGCTTGGACCCCACCTCCCAAGTCCTGGATGAGATGCAGTGGCCCTGCCTGTGGCCTTCCCATGTGTCAAGGGCCGGAGGTCTCCTTGGGCTGCAGCAAAGCAGTAGTGAAGAGTAGTGGGGTTCAGTGGAGTGAAAAGACTCCTTTGCCAGTGTGGGGTAGAAAGAATAATACCCACCCAACAGGCACATGGTCTCTAGGTATGTGGAAGATTTTCCATGTGGAAAGGACCAGAACACAGGAACCATTCAATAAGCACTGGGTCTAATGCTCTGTTCCGACTCAAACCAGGCCCCCAACCCTAGGCCACCAGTAAAGGCCAAGGCTCCAGCATTAACAAATTGTGATCTGTAGGGTGAGGAGCCCAAAGTGTCCACATGTCCACACCAGAGCCCCTTGTGGATAAATAAGGGGAGATCTCAAAACATGTGACCCCTGGAGCACTCTTGAACCCTAGGCAAAAAAATAAAAGGTAAAAGTGTAGACCTCTCTAGCTGGACTGCGACCTTGCTGTCTTTGAATATGAGTTCCTTTCTAGAAACAGCCTTCAAGCTCAGGCTCAAGGCTGGTGCAGCTCACCTAGTCTTGGTGCGCGCTCTGAAACAAATTAGGAAAGACATTTGAGTCCTGTGAGCCTGCACTCAAACTCCAATTAAAGTGAATAATCAGAACCAGGCCAACTTAGGAAAGCTCCAAAGTCTGAAATATCTGCATGGAAACCTTGCGTGTGCAAGAGATAACATGTTCTTCTTTGGCATGGAGTGTTCACTTTTCCATTGCTTGCAGGAACTGTGCTGGTGTTCACTGTCAGCAGCATTTTTGAGATGAATAAAGCTCTCCCTGGTTGAGGTCACAATGTGCTTGCAGGTGGGGACTCACCCAGCTTGTCTGGCCTGTGATACTTTGCATGAGGACATGCATGGACACAGGCAACCCACCAGTGCCCCCGGCAAAGGTTGAACAGGGCAAGTGTAAGGTGTCCGGTGTCCACCTATTGATGCTGGCAGAGTCTGGGAGCCGAGAAGTTCCCGTAGAATTCTTCAGGGAGTGCCCCTCACTGTCTGCAGTAGGGAGAGAAACCAGCCAGTTGACTTTAAAAAAAAAAAAAACAACACATTATCTTCTTGCTTTCCATACATGCTATGTGCTTTGATTTCCTGAACAGATCTGTTTGGGGCCATGTGTTTGTGTTTGATAGAACCAGGGCCCTCATTCCTGCCTCACTATGCCAGTGAGCTGCTCCCCAGACCTCAATATTAGCACTGTAAGCCCAGATGTTAGTATTGTCCCACACAGGACTCAACAGCTGCAGCTGCACACCAGCACTCCTCATGAACCAGTGCCTGGGGGCAGACATCAATGTCAGTGTCTTCTAGTTGCACTGCAGACAACTCCCTCTCTCCCTTGCACTTGCCTGCGCTGGCCCCACAGTGGCCTCCCAAGGAGCCTGCTCTTTGATCTTGTAGCCAGCCTCTGTTTTGCAGTGGGAATCGCTCTGTGGGAGGATTGAACCCATAGCTTGTGCACTACGTTGTATCTTCAGCCCTTTGAAAATTTTGAGAGTTGCCCAGGTAGGGCTTGAATTTTTATCCTCCTGCCTTAGCCTCCAGGAGCTGGGTTACAGGTGCATGTCACCATGCACATTTTACAATCACATTTTCCCCACATAAAATTGAGAGTTGTCACTTCACTCTACACTCGTTCCTTTTTGTCTTCAGGTTGAAGTTGCATCTGCCTGCCACAGTTCAGGGGACATTCATACCCACACTCACGCCCTCCTTGCTGCTGCCTGAGCTCCTAGGCCTGTGGGTTTCTGGCTCAGCGGCTCCCACACCTGGGCCATTGGACTGCAGCCTGCTCTTTTCCTGTGCTTTAGGGCTAGCATCACACCTCACTGAAGCCTCTTGAATGTGATCAGTGGTGTTTTGGGTATGGTGCCTGCTCTGAAGAGGCCAAGTGGGATGGGACCAGAACCCCTTCCTACTCTAGCAATGAGTTTGGTCCAGGAGAGGCTTTACCTAATGCTAAGCATGGCAGATGACAGGAAATGGTGGCCAGGAAATGACATGGACCACTGCCTAGTGTCTTCATTAATCAAGCCTCAGTAGAGTGGCAACCTGGGTTCCAGGCCTCTCTGCCTCCTGCCTTCTCTTCCAGTCCTAAGCACTCAGTGTATTTTGGTGGACAGGGAGAGCTGGCAGGCCAGACATAAGAGAGCTGAAGTCTTCTGTGTGACTTTAGATGCTTTGATCCTCTAATGTAAGGAGTTGACTTTGAGGCCTTTTGAGGCTCTTTTGGGGCACCCGTTCATCTAAGAGTGGTCAAATGACAGGACGGTGGGCACGCAGCCCCACACAGCTCACTTCCTCTGGCCCAAGGTGCGTTAGATGAGATGGGAGGAGGGTAAGGCTATCCTGTGTCTTCACAGTCTAGCTATAGAAGATTCTAGTCTGGGCATACGGGTGCCCCACCAGGCTCTGGTCACTCATTTTTTCACTCCTTCTAGTGCCCCACCTGCACATGTGGATGCTACTGTGGGCAGCTGTGAAGGATGGTGTATGCCAAGGTGCCCAGCTACTTCTGGGCTGGGAATACTACCTGTGTGCCTGGGGACAGAGCCAGCCCTTTGTGTATTTACAAAGGTGGCCTCTGCTCATCCTGGCATCTTCGGTGCTTGTGACAGACAGTGGTTTCTGGAAGGCAGTGTACCTGCTTGTAGCAGGGCTCGTGGGAGGTAAGGCACCTTTGATTTCCAGGCCAGTGGACTGGATCCACCCCAGCCACTGCCATATTCCTGTCAAGGTCATGAGCAGAGGGAGCCCCTGCTCGCAGCTGGAGGGCACTGAGGCCCTGACTTAATGTAGAGTTGTATCCCCAACTGCAGACTTGGTGAGGCACTGTGCTAGGCAGTGCTGGCTACTGACCGGCTTGACTTTTAGAGGTTGTATTAGCTTTTCATGACTGTAATGACATGGCAAAGGTGATCAGCTTGTGAAGAAGAAACCATCACAGAGGCTCTCCGTTTGGGAGGTCCCAGACCAAGATGAGGGGGACACTGCCTGCACCTCTGGTAGTGTTGCTACCTGGTGGACAGCACGCAGCAGGGCTCATTGCACAGGCTAGATGGCACAGCGTCCCTATCGTCCCCTCTGGGAGGCTCCAGAGACCATAGGCCCCCACAGATACCACTGACCCATAGTGCTACCTGGTGACCATGCCTGTAAAGTGTGGGCCTTGGAGACACTTAGCTTCCATGCCATGGGGATGAATTTGATCTTCCTGGCAAATGCTAGCTCCTTCACTACCCTAGCTTCCAAGGAGGAGGTGGCATTTTTAGGGGAAGCCAGAACAGTTCAGCCCAAACCAAGTTCTGTTTTGTTTTCGCTGCTCGCCTTGGCACTGGCTGCACACCCTGGTATGCCTTGTTCCCTGCTTCGGCCCCATGTGCTGGAAGCTTTTCCTGTTTTCTTCAGCAGCCCCTTGGCAGATGCAGAAGGGAAGAGAAGCCCAGGAAGGGCTAACCTTGAACTAGAGTTGTTTCCCACGTTCGGGCCTCAAGGTCCCCGGAAAAGTGGCCAATCCCACGTGGGAAGGGGCCTGTAGTGCCCAAGGCTAGGGGTTCCATTGTGAATCAGTGTAGTCTTCTCTAAAATCCTGGTGGGTAGGTGGCATGGGGCCTCTCCCAGATGGGTGAGCATCCCAGGGCTGGTGAGTGGCGGAGTCAGGAAGCTCTGGGGTCCTCCCTGCGGGGTCTAGGTTCATAACAAGCAGGAGCCTGTGCTAGATATGGTGACTTGTGCTCTGCCCCTGGCTTCTGGGCCCACTGGTAGTGGCTGCTCAACTAGAGAGGGGCAGCAAGGGACTCACAGGACAGGATAGCCCCAGCAGTCTACTTGGCCCTCTCTACCAAGGCTCACACACATGGAGAGAGCCACTTCGCAAGTGGAAATCTTGCAGCCTTGCAAAGGGCCAGTGATCTGCCTGACTTCAACAGGCCAAGCAGAACAGAGGTTCCTCCCAGCTGCTGCTTTTCCAGTCTTCGTCTCCCCGCTTCTAGGTCCTAGGGGTACATAAGATGAGACAAAGGGCTCCACAGGGGAGGTTAGGGTGGAAGGAGGTGAGCACAGCATCTGACACAGATCCCGGAGCTTGCTAGGACCCCAGGGTATTGGTCCTCCTGGCTGAGATAAAATGCTGTAGCCCACATGTTCTCTTCAGATCCCACAGAGAGGAAGGGCACATGTTCTCCCTGCATAAGACCCAATACCCCTGACAAGGGTGAGCAGATGAAGACATAGATATAGATATGGATTTGTGGACAGTGATGTGTACAGAGAAGACTTGGCTAAGGTGCAAATGCACAGTTGGGAAAACCAAAATGCTGGGACTGGAGATGCCAGAAGTCCTGACTGCCCCTTGGCCAGCAGTTGAGTGACCTTGGGAAAATCACTTCATCTTTCTGAACCTCTCTTTCTTCATCTGTAGAATGAAGCACCCGGACTAGACTACGTGACAAAGCACCTTGTTGTTTAATTAAGGTAGACTTTTAAATTTCTATTTTGAGATGCAGTCTTACAGTGTTGCTGAGTGACCCAAACTCCTGGCACAAGCAATCATCTTACCTCAGTTTCCTGAGAAGCTGAGATTCCAAGCTGTGCCCTTGCGCCTGGCTGGGCATAGCAGGAGGAGACCTGGGAGCTCTCACAGCCCATCGCCTTCACAGAGAAACTGCAGTGTGAAGAGAGGAGAGGGCTGGTCCAGGTCACACAGCTATTTTTGGTGGCTGAGCAGGCAGGGGAACCAGGTCTCTGGCCCTGCTCTCCTGTCAATGGGGAGAAATTGTAGCTCTTTCCAGCAGATGCTTTGGATCCAGCACAGAGCCAGGTGCTCTGAGAGGGAGAGAGGGACTTCGTTCTTAGGCCCCCACACAGCAGCAACGTGCAGAGCCTGTACAACATGGGCTATGCCCATCTGCACTGCTGATGCAGCCTGCTAAATTATTCAGGAGCCGGCAAGCACCTACTCAAGAGAGAGGCTGCTGAGGCACTTGTCTGTGGGTGTGGAAGCTGAATTCCTCTGGAGTTCCAGACAGGAAGCATGCCCCGATGGTTTTTTTTTGAGCCTGTCCTCGTCCCAGTGCCCTAATTAGTGCCCTTTGGGTGCTGTGTGCAGTTAAGAGCATGTTTGGGGACTGTGTACAGGAGCTCTGACCTGCTGTGGACATGTGGCCTATTATTCTCATTTAGCATGAGGGCTCGAGCAGTGGTGCAGGACGACTCAGGGAAATCAGCCCTGGTGTAACATACAACTTGCTCTTTGCATAGGCAGGGAAACTGAGGACACTGGTTAGAGGTGAGCATCAAAGTCTCAAAAATGCCCCTCTTCTGGGAAGCCTTCCTTGGCTTCATTAAGTAGACATGATCCTTCTTTCTTTCACATTCCCAGAGTATGACTACTCTGTGCTCTGTGAGACACATGACTGTTCTATTAGTTTAAACCAGGGTCAGTGTCTGCTGCCCTGGAGGACCAGGTAGTGAATACCTTCCTCTCTGGCACTGGTATTCAGCTGTGCAGTCTAGCAGAATAGCTGCAGTCAACACACAAACAAAGGAATGTGGCTGTATTCCAATAAAACTTTATTAATAGATGCTTAATTTGAATTCTATTTTTCACACATTACAAAATGTTATTCATTTTCCTCCCTAAACCATTCAAAAATGTGAGCCATTCTTAGCTTGTGGGCTGTACAAAAACTGGAAGCTTGCCGGATCAGGTGGTTGGGTGCTTCTTGCCAGCCCCTGGGCTCCAAGCTTGTTTTCTTTGCTCAAGTGTGCATGGGGGTAGTGCCTTGGTCAGCTTGGCATCCTGGAACCTGCTGGCTGAATGAATGAATCTGCTGCTTTGCACTAAACTCAGACATGCAGAAGAGTAATATTTGCAGTCCTGATCCTTAGTGACTCTTTGAGGGAGCTGGGCAGCACAGCTGTGGTTGCTTCTGTTTCACAGCCATCCTGAAAACTTCTTGGGGAGACTCAGGACTCCTAGCTCCACCCCAGAAGACCTTGATCTTAGGGCGCTGCTCTGGAGACTGAGTCCTCAGCAATAGCAACTGGTGGGCAGCATGAGGAGATGGGCCAGCCCATGGCTCAATGAGAAATGTCCTCAGCTGTCTTCCAGCTGTGCAAACTGGAACAGTGTGGGGCCCGTTGGGCGAAAGGTCCACCAGAGTATGGATTGCTTTCTTTTTTGCTTAGTTCCTAGAATGAGGCAGCAGAGTCTGTCCTGTTGGTATTTGTCCTATTGAGGGGGAATTGTTCAATACAGCTAAAATTAGATGTTTTGTTTGAATTATGTTAATTTGACTTAATTGCTGGGAAATGTTCTTCAGAAATCTGAGAGCTCTGCTGGTCTTGCTGAATAATAGTAATCCCTTCTTTGGGTGGAGAGCCTGCCACCAGCGCTCCTCTTTCACTATCTCATTTAAGCTCTTACAATAAGCTAGGGATGAAGGGTAATCCCCCCAAACCCACAAGGACCCAGAGTTGGCCTTTCTGGACCAGGAGGCAGAAGCCTGGAGTGCTCCATTCATCCTTCAGCTCACAGCCACTGGGAGGCAGAGCTGGGATGGAAGCAGGTCCAAGTTCTCTGTAGCTTCTGTTCTCCTGGTGGTGTATTTTAAACACGTGGTCCTTTCTGTGAGTTGTAGGTAAGGCTGGCTTCATGTGTGGGCCACCTGGGCAGCTGCCCAGGGCCTGCCCTCAGAAGTCTCCTGCCTGGCAGAACACTCTGGCATTACTATGTTGAATTATTTTCAACATTTACCACATCATCATTTTTTAAAAAGGTGCCTGAAATTTGATTTGGCCTGCGGGCCATACAATTGTGTAGCCAGTCCTAGCTAGAGGACTGGGCTAGCACATATTATTTTCTGTCCACTTCACCTTGACTGTGATTTGCCCTTGGCCATGGCAGCTGGGATGTCCAAGGAGTTTCTTTTTTTGCAGATGATTCCCTGGACTTACATGAAGGCGACATCCTCTGTGGCTTCCAGCCAGAAGGCCAGATGGCCACCTCTCACTCCTCTGACATCCACTTTTGCCTCTAGACTCTGCCCCATGTGCAAGTCAGAGGGAGGGTAGAAGGTGCTGTGAAAAGCCTGTGCCCTGGCTATGATGGAGGCCACAGGATGGACACAGAATTAATCTTTGTCTCCTCTGCAAGAAAGGTCCTCAAAGGCAGGTCTGGGCAGACTAAATTCTCCACTAGGTTTTGTGTTGGTATAGAACTCACCCTCCTTCTTTTTTTTTTTTTTTTTTTTTTGTCTTCTTGAGTCAGGGTCTCATTATGCAGTTCAGGCTGGCCTTGAGCTCACTTTTGTAGCCCAGGCTGGTCTCGAACCCACACTGATCCTGCTGCCTCAGCCTCCCAAGTGCTGGGATTACAGGTGTGCGCCACCGTGCCTGGCTCAGCCTCCTTCTAGAGTGATCTTGAGTGTGTTTCTAGTCAACTGTGTCTCCATAGTAATGCAGTGACAGGTTGGTGATCAGTGGCTGGATAGCAGGCATTACTGCTGAACTTCCTGGCTCTTCTGTTCCCGTCTTCTTCCTCAGTTGTTCACAGTCCTATGGCCTTTTTTTGGATTCACACATCTCATCTCATATCCTGTCTCGCCTTGTGTTTGAAGATATACGCTGCTACCTAGTCAGTTTCTTTTTGTTTACACCTAAATGTCCCTTCCTCAGAAAAGACTGTGTAACACTTGCTTTAAATGGCCTGCCATGGTGGCACACACCTGTAATCCCAGCACTCGGGAGGCTGAGGCAGGAGGTGCGTGTTCGAGACCAGCCTGGGGTACAAAAGTGAGCTCAAGGCCAGCCTGAACTGCATAGTGAGACCCTGCCTCAAAAAGACAAAAAATAAAATAAAATAAAATAAATGGCCTGCTTATCCCCCATCCTACTAAGTCCCTTCATTTTGTTTAATTTTCTTCATTAGTTGGGTTATTACATTCATTTCTAATTTATTATCTATCCCACCACACATTAAAAAATAAATTATATTAACTAGGTGTAGTGGCACTTATCTGTAATCCCAGCTACTTGGGAGGCTGAGGCAGGAAGATTACAAGTTCAAGGCCAACCTGGGCAACTTAGTGAGATCCTATCTTAAAAATAAAAAAAAAAATTAAAAAGATCTAGGAGTGTAGGTAAGTGCTAGTGCACTTGCATAACGTGCGAGGCTCTTTGTTCAAGCCCCAATATTGCCAAAAAGTAAATATATGAAACCTCCTATGGGAGCAGGGAGGTTTTTTTTTTCACTCATTTACTATTCTACTTCTAGAGTCTGAAAGAATATGTGGCATGCAGTAGGTACTTAAGCAAATACTTGATACAACCATGAATCCTCCACATGATCCTCCAGATGAGGTGCTCTTAACCTCATTCACTAGCTGGAGATCAAGGCCCTGGAGTGATGGGTAATGTGCCCTGCTGCAGGGTACAGTTCCACAGCTGCATGTGCACTGTTTCTACCTGTCCTGTCCCGCCAGAGGCCTGTGAGTCCCTGTAGAAGTGGGAAGGTTGGAGTTTTGCACGGAGGTGGCTGCCCAAGAGGGTGGCGTGTGTGCTTGTGACTGCATTTGCCTCTCTCTCACTGCCTGTGAAGTGGTCATCCTTTCTTGACTCTTCTATGACAGTGTAGCAGCTCTGCGAAGTATTTGTTTTTCTAAAAATCAGGCAGAAATTTTGATTTGCAAGGCTCTAAATATGTCTTTCCATTAAATCACATTTAATCTTGCATTGATCAAATAGCCTTTATTGAAAAGAACAAATCCTACAAAATCCTCTCACCCACTCATGGCTGGATCCGGAAACATGAGCTCATGGTTGCAAAATGGCTTAAAAAGGAACAAAGTGGAGCAGGGTGATGCTGGGAGGTTGTTTTTTAGCCAAGTATCTACCATCCTGGTTTCTACCATAGACTACACACCCAGGAAGGCTCAGGTACCAGAATTCTAGAGGCTTCCTTTTGCATTCTTCAGCTAAGTTACTTCCTTATTTAGTTACTTCCTTATCTCTGAGATGCAATACCTGACACCCACAATTTAAAGTCTTATTTGGGCTCAGTTTATAGAAATTCCAATCTATGGTCATCATCTAGTTCCAAGGTAGGGAGACATAATAGAGGAGAAATGGTTCATGGCAAGGCAGACAATAAGAAGAGAGAGATCAGGGGACAAAGCCTTGCAGGCCACAGCCCCAGGGGCCCACACCCTCCCACCAGGCTTCCCCTCCCAGCACCACACCCAGCTACAAGCCCATTAGTGGACTAATCCAGTATCACAGCCTCATGAGCCAGGCACCTCCCCAAAGCCCCACTTCCTATGAGCACAGGAAGCCTTGGGGAGACCCCTAGATGTGAACCATAACAGCAGTGTTCTGGTTGGAAGCCAAGCCTTTCTTTGGTATAAAACAAAGCACTTAAGCTTTGGAGTTAGACCCACTTGGGGCCGTGCTAACACAACATACTGATAGCTCTGGCCTTGGACTGTGTGTTTGACTTGGCTGAGGCTCAGTGTTCTGCTTGTAAAACAGGAAATCCGTCCTTCCTTGACTCTTTCGCATGTCCATTTCATTTTTCTTGGGATCGAACCCAGTGCATTTATTTTCAGCAAAGCCCCAACCCATTTTCAAGACAGAATTTCGCTAAGTTGAACGGACAGGGCTCAAATTTATGTTCCTTCTGCCTCAGCCTCCCAGAGTACCAGAATTCCAGGCATGCCTTACTACACCCAGCTGGCTATGAGGTTTAAGGGTTTCATTAAATGCTGTTTCCTCTGCCAGGTGCACAATGATGGCATACCTTTCTGTGAGGTGCTTGGTGTGGGGAGCTGGTGCTGCAGTGTGAGGATGAGGGTGCCAAGTGGGTGTGTGTGGAGCCCCCAGGTGGGGGGAGCAGTGCTGAGGGCAGAGCATTGCCACTCAGAGCTCTGGGAAAAGGAAGTGAGTTTCTCTATCTGACTGGAGGTGTATCTATACTTGGATGAGGGAGCTCATCTACGTGTGTGTGGGCTCACACGAACCCTGCAATGGGGTGATCAGGGCCAAGGAGGGCTCCTGGTGCTCACCATCTCTCAGCTCCTCAGCCATCTAACATTAGGCTACCCAAAAACACAGCCACAAAGAAAGAGGCGGGCTGCTGCTGTGCTTTGAGAGAGATGGTGTCCAGGAGAGACGCAGAGGTCTTTGGGCCCCTGCGAGGCTTTCTGCCATTCAGATGCATAGGAAGGGAGGCCAGGCAGAAGTGAGCTTCAGTTCACATACTCAGGAGTACTTGGACACCTGGTCCCACGGCCCAAGTGGACCAGCCTTTGGCCTGGAATGGGGGAGCCACTGGCTTATAGGTATTGGTAGCGTGTGGGTCCAGTGAGATCATGAACGCAGTGGGACTGATTTGTGGGCAGCAGGCAGACCGCAACTCACTGAGCAGCACAGATAATCATTGCCTTACTTTTTCAATGAGCAAAATGAGGGCCAGGGAAAGGAAATATCTCAAGAAGAATGTGACAGCCCTGTGTGGCCTGAAAAGCCTGCAAGGAGGTGACCACACCTGGGCGCAGTGGTGACTCTCCAAGACCAGAGGCACAGGGAGTGGGGGCAGGGAGGACTGGGGAACAAAGCAGGAGGAAGCAGAGCCCACTGTGGTACTCCACCCCTGTCCTCTGTGGTGTCTTCATCCACCTCATGATGGGTGGTTCTGCAAGAGTCCTTGTGTTTGTCACTGGAGGCTTGGGGAAGATGTGTTATGAAGCTTAGAGGCTATGTCAGGTCAGGTCTGTGACGCAGGGACCCTGCAGATCTTTTATAGGCCCCAGGTTTCATGGTTCTTCCAAGAGTTTGCAGAACTGAAACTGTCACAGTTTCTAACCTAAGTTTCCCTGAAGCTGACTAGTGCTCTGTAACCCTCAGATTCTTTGTAATCCTGGTGTACTGGTCACATGCCTGCAGGTGGACAAGCTCCACAGAGTTCTGTCACTTTTACCTGGAATTGCTTCTGAAACCCACCCTCCTTAGCCAGGGAAATCTGGTGTATGGGGCCTGGAGCCGGCTCTGATAGACTCCTGGCTTAAAGTCACACCTTCTGGTTCTTTTTTTTTTTTTTTTTTTTTTTTTTTTTTTTTTTTTTTTGTCTTTTTGAGACAGGTCTCTCTGTGCATTTCAGGCTGACCTTGAGCTCACTTTGTAGCCAGGCTGGTCTCAAACTCACACCGATCCTCCTGCCTCAGCCTCCCAAGTGCTGGGATTACAGGCTTGCACCACCATGCCCAGCTCACCTCCTGGTTCTTTGCTGCTCTCTGGACCTGCATTTTTTCCCCCTAAGACAAAGGACTGGTGTCACAGAGCATGTATTCCATAGAGTACATGCACAGAGGCCCTGGTTTTGTATGTTGCACAGGCTTACAAAAAAAAAAAAAAAAAAAAAAAAAAAAAAAAAAAAAAAAAGCAGTGAGACAGAAGGCTGGGCAGGGTGGCCTACTAGCCCTGGTGATGCTGTGTTGGGTGACAGTGTCTGAATTCCATCTGGGGGAACAGGTGTTTCCCAGAGCTCCGCTTTCTCACCCTCTGTGCAGCACGAGAGAAGCATGACTGCAAGGCACCTTGCAGTGTGGTTTTAGAGGAAGCAGCCTGTATGGCCAAGACTGAGACCAGCTTCGCAGTGCCAGCTGTGCCTGTTCCTGAAATATTAAAATCCCTCTGAATACAGTGGCGATGGCAGCTTGTTAAAAATGAGCCCCAGGGGATGCTGAGAATGTGTCATCTGCAGAGATAGGCTTGCCCTGGACTTTCTTCCTTCCATCAAAGGGGGCTATCTTGCAGCCCAGCCAGAGGGGCTAATGCAGTGGCTTGTGCTGTGCTCTGAGGTCCCAGGCTCAGGGCTAGCATGGCCTTGCCTTCCATTGTAGGTGCTACCAGAGCTTGGTGACACCACACTTTTTCAGAAAGGATTGTGCCAAGCAGGGCTCAGGGCTGCATGTGTGTTGCTGGCTCCACAGCCCTGCTGCAAAGGGTCTGCTCAGAGGGCAGTTTAATCAACTGTGCTAAGGCACTGGCAGAATTGGAAGGGTACAGGGGCTTGTTCAGGTCTCTGTCCTGGTCCCTGGCTTCTGCCAGCCACCTCTGTTGTGCTGATTTCTGCCTCTGCCTTCACACAGTTTGGGTCTTAATGTACCCAAGGCCCACTTGTGGAAACATAGCTGGAGGGAGTGCACTTTCAGGAGGTGGGACCTGGCAGGAAGTAGTTAGGGTACTGTGGGCTCATGAGGGGCTCTGGGGTCTTCATCCCTCATCTTTCGGTTTTGGCTTTCCAGCAGCTCAGGTAAGAAGCCTCCTCTGCCCTCTTTCCTGCCACAACACACTGCCTCGTCAAAAGGCCAGAAAGCAGGGGACTAAGTAACCGTGGACTAACAGCCTGAGGCCAGGAGCCTGAATAGGCCCTTCTTCCTTAGATGTTCATGGCAGCAGTAGAAACGTGATGAGCACAGCCAGTGTTCTCAGGGCAGCTCTCTGTCCATGTGTTTCTGTGTGTAAGGACACTGGCCATGGACTTAGAGTTTAACTCAGTAACTTCAGTTTTACTTAATCATCTCTATGAAGACCTCATGTCCAACCAAGGTTACATTCTGAGATTCTGGGGTTTATACTATTTACTGGGGACACAGTTCAACCCACAAAACATGGGAGAGAGAGAGAGAGAGAGAGAGAGAGAGAGGTGTACATGCACGCGCCACACTCATCTGTCTTGTGCTGTGGTCCTGTGTGCTCTGTCACCCAGAAGTCCCTGGATATCCTCAGTGGGGCCTTGGCTCTGGATTTAGGGGTCCCTGGGCTCTCAAGTAGGTGGGACTCCTGTCTTCTGAGGAGGACACTGTAGCTTAGAAAGGTAGAGAGCCCCTGGGCCCAGACCAGTGGACCTACGGCTTCACTCTATATCCCCCGTGGAACTGTCCAGATGGAATATAGGCATTTCTGTGATTGGAATATGGGGCAAGGAATGGGGGAGGGAAACATTTATGATCTGCTTGATATTTTTGTAACCCATTTAATTTTTATCAAGAAGTCCATGCTGAGTATTACTAAGCCCATTTTAAAGCTGAGAAAATTGAGGCCTGCAGTTTAAAAAAAGAGAAAAGTATGGGAGGGGTAGAGCTGGAAGTAGTTCCCTGATGGCCATGCCACCAGTGTGCTCTACCCTTCTATTCTGCTAGGTTCTGCTTTGCACACATCAGATCACTAAGGGTTTGCTAAATCCCAGAGCACAGCTGCTACTACCGGCCCTGGCTGAGACCTCAGGGGCATCTGGAGCCGTGTCAGCATCTTGGCTGACACCTTGGCTCCTAGTCTAGCTGGTGAGAGAAGATATCGTCCTGTAAGGAGTCAGTGCTGTGATAAGGCCTACTTTTGGCAGTGTGGACAAACCACAGTCTGTATGACAACACTGGGGAGTGGCTCCAAGATATCAGCCCTGGAGCAGACCCCGCTTACTGGAGGCACTGCCTCAACAGGGCTGCAGTCCAGGTGGAGGAACGAGCTCACTCCCTGGGACAGGGAGACAGTGAGAGGGCCAGCTCTTGAGAACAGTGATGTGATGTGCTCAGTGCAGATGTGGGATCAGTGAGAGGAAAGGTGGGAGGGGCTAGGCAGGCTGAGGATTCCTGCAGGAGCTGATAGGGCTGGAAAGCCGTTTCTCCAGATCCCAGATGAAGCTGCTGCTAAGAACTACAAAGAACCACTTCCCTCACTGTGTCCTTCATGCACCCTAGTGCAAGTGTCACCCCCCCAGGCTCTGATGAGCAGATGGGGATCGGCTAGCGGCTAGCAGATAAGGAAGCCTTGGGCCTGTGGTTGATGTGTGTCAGTGCCCCTCCCACTGCAGTCTTCCTGCCCTGCCCTGGGCAGCCTCAGGCTCTATTTTCCTGGCCTTCTCTACAATTGGGGCCTGCCTGTCAGCCTGAGAATGGGGCCTCCTGGCTCTGGTTCCGCTTCTCAGCCCAGTGCTTGCCATTATGTGTGCCATCCCTACTGTCATGCAGCAGCCCTCCCTGTCATGGGGCCCAGGATCCCCATGTCCCAGGGGTTTAGGCACAAGAAAAGCTTCAGGATGCAAGTGATGCTGACAACCCTGGTATATTGCACAGGACATGAGTCATGCTTGAAGCTCAGTATGTGGCTTGAATGAATATATGTGAGTGGATGACAGAGATGACTTGGCCTTGTGTTCCAAAGGGACAGAGTTAATGTGCATGAAAGGAATGTGTGTCACTGTCCATAATTTTTTAAGCAAACGTATCAGCCTGGCACCCTCCTCACCTGTCTCAGTCCACAAAGGTCACATCAGGGTCATTTGATAGCGACTTTGAGGTGGGTAGTGCTGAGGTAGCCCTGGTCTCTAGCTAAATGTCTTGGCTTCTGCCTGGGCTCACATGGACATGCCTCAGGATTCCAGCACTTGTGGCTAGATATGTATTTCTCAAAGCAGGCTCTGGGTCACCTTGAGAGAGCTTATTAGGACTTCAGCAAACTGCCTCCCTCAGTCTATAAACTTTGTTCTCTGAGAGTTGACCCAGGAACCAAAGGCCATAGTATGTTTGACTTTTGTCTCAGGTAAGCTCAAGAACTACACTATGTGGCCAGCATGATCACCCAATTGTAGAGCTTTTGGAATAGCATGTAGCAATGTGTAGCAATGCTGGAGACACACACACACACAGCCCCTAGTTACCACTCTGACCAAACATCTGCCTTTACTACACCCAGTGTGATGGGACTGGAAGCTGGTGTTACTGTTGGAGCCCGCAAGGTTGATGCCCAGAGTGTCCCAGAACTCCGTGAGTTGAAGGCTTCTTCCCTGAGGGCAGCACCTGTCAACACAGGCCTGGTCTTAGCTATGACTGTGACAGGGAACAACCTTTCACCTATAGCATCTGGAGCTTGTCTGAAAGCCACTGAATTAAGTCTCTGTGAATGAGGTTAAAACAAAAAATCTATATTTCATGTAAGATCTCTGGTGTTTCTTCTGCCCAGTAAAGTTTAAGAACCACAGCCTGGAACTGAAGATGACACAGGAAGGACTCCTGTGAGCACTGAGTCAGAACACCACAGAGGGGTAGGAGGGGTGACCTGGTCCAACCACACGGTTTGGGTAATGAGGAACAACTCCACTTCTGATTGTCGCCTCCCCCCCATAGCGTAGAAAAACTCGTAAAGGAAGGAGACTGTTACTGAGTTTCTCCCATAGGTGACAATGGGCTCAGCACTTTACTCTTCTCTTCACCAGAGATGCATTTAGGGATATATTTTTCTGCTGCCACTTCTCATCAGGACACATGTCCCCCAGCTCTTCTTTGGCTTTTGTCTTGTGCTTGATAGGCCTGGAGTGAAATTGCTGTCCTCTGAGTTATGATGAGTAGTTTGTGGCAGCTTTCCATCTCTATAACAGAGTGACTGTTAATTAGAAAGAGAATGGGTGCTCTGGTTCATGGTTTCAGAGGCGTCAGTCCATGGCTGATTAGACCCACCACTCTGGGCCTGTGGTGAGGAGCACAGAATGAAAGGGAGATGGTGGAGAGCAGAGCTACTCACCTCATGGTCAGAAAACAAAGAATGCGGAGTAGACCATAGCCACTGTTCCCCTCAAGGGTACACCTCCCACGAGGCCCAGTGCTACCCGCCATGTGCCATCTCCTGTAGGTTTCCTGCCTCACCATAGCACACTGAGCCTTGAACACATTAGGCCTCAGGGGACACTTGAGACATGAACTATGGCAAGAGACTCTGTTCTAAGGGCTTTGCTTCCCACACCACCAAACCCTAAGTACCTTCAAAAAGATTCTGAAGTTTTGATGCAGCAGTTACTTATCCCAGGCTTGAATGAGTTTGTAAATAATGAATCAGACCAGGGTCAATATTTTATGGCAAATGATTTAAGATTCCTACCAGAAGATCTGTCAGAAGAGGTTCCCAAGCATGTCTTAATTATTCACAAGATGTATAAAGTTATAAATCATTTACAAGATGGTAATAAATGTCGTAAATATTTCTAATGAGATTTCATACATTGTCTGGAATCTGCATTTAGGCCTTGAAGTTTTAGAAGGTCCTGGAGAGGACAAATCCTGTCTGAATAATCACATCTCATCTTGATGCAGTGGTTCTGAGCTCAGGGAGACTTTGTTTTCCCCGCCAGTGCCAGGGGACATTTGGCAAAGTCTAGACACACACTTGTGTAGTCACAGGGGAGAGAGGAAAGGTGCTTCTGACATACAGGAGGCAGAGGCCGTGGATCTTGTTAGATATCCTCACCAGCCCCGCAGCAAGGAATTATTGAGCCCTGCTGGAATGTCAGTCCCCCTGACATGAGGAATCCTGTCTTCCTTCCCATGCCATTATTTTTAAATCTACCTGGGAAACATCATCTCCACGTTCAGAGATATTTAGAGGGCTTGAACCTTGTGCTCCATCTTGTGCTAGATATAAGGGAGAAGAAGGGAGACCCCGTTATTTCATTGAAGGAGAACATAGGCCATGGGGAAACAAAAATGAGAGCCTAGGGGTGCTGCTGTGCAGGTGTGCAGAGCTGCCGGAGGTGGAGGAGGCTGCTCTCAGCCTGGAGGTCAAGAGGTTGCCACGAAGGGGGCCATTGTGGGATCCAGGAGCAGAGAGGGGAGAGACCAGTGAGCTGCAGGGAGGACAGGGAGGTTGGCCAGGCTGGGGAGCTGGGTTGCTCAGGGGAGCAGAAGGGGCAGTGCTCAGGTATTCAGGTCCAGAATACTCCCGCAGTTCTGCATCTCAGGTATTTTTATATTACTTAGCAATTAACTAAGTGATTATGGTGGTCCCAAGGATTGAACTGTATCCTAAGCTTTTTTTTTTTTTTGAGACAGGGTCAAGCACAGTTGCCTAGGGTGGTTGGAATTTATGATCCTGTTGACTGCACCTTCCAGAGTTGTGGAGTTATAGGTGCGTGTCACCACTTTTTTTTTTGTTTGTTTGTTTTTGATTTGTTTGAGTTAGGATCTTTCTGTGCAGCCTAATCTGCACTTGAACTTTCTATGTAATACAGGCTGTCCTTGAACTTGTTATCCTCCTGCGCAGATTCCAGAGTCTTGGATTTCCAAGGCATATCGCCCATGGCTCCTGGGGTGTTTCACAGCACTGAGGAGGATTCTGTCTATTATTAATGCCCTGGTATTGGGTAGGCACCCTCAAGGACAGGAGAGGATTCCCTTGCGCTGGGCCCCTGAGTGCCCAGCTGATGAATCTCCCTGCTCTCTGGGGCTGCCTTGCACTCCCCAGTTTCTGTCTCTGGACTTGGCAGAGGAGTCTTGGGGATGGGGGTCACTACAGCACTCCCTGCTGGAGGACTTACTGTGAGGGACCTCTCTTGGGGCCTCCCCAGGCCCTGGCACCATAGTGGCTGCCCTTAGTGTCAGGGTCTGTCTCCACCACCCTCAGACTCAGTGGGAGATGGGAGTGAGCTTCCAGTGCCCCTGCAGGGCAGCTCCTCTGAGCATGGACCACAGAACCCCACGTGACCCAGGGCTTCTTTCCTGAGCACGTGGCCAGCAGCATGAGGAATTCAGACCATGAAGAAGCCGAGTTCCCTGATGATGCACTGGTGCCTGAGTCACCTCAGAGCAGACTATGAGGAGGGGGCGCTGGCCAGAGACAGTGGTCTCCAGGGCCATACCTTTGAAGGGTGCATCTTTTCCTGGGCTGCTTCTCCTTCTGCTTCCTACACATGAGCAGCTTTCTCCTGCCACCATGATGTTCCTGCCTTGTCACCAGACAAGCACAAGGGAGCCAGTGGGCATAGCCCTCCAAAATTGTGAGCCAAAGTAGGTTTTTCTCCTTGCTGTTTTATCAGATACTGTAGTTACAGAGATGGAAAAGCTAACACATCCTCCAGGAATAGAAGGTGGGGGCCCAAACTAGTACATGTGCCCTATGTTCCAGAAGTACTCCCGTCAGCCAGAGGAGAGGCACCTCCAGTGTCCATGGATGGGCAGATGAAGAAAGTGTAGTGTGAGGGAAAGTAGCTCAGTAGAATAAGCACTTATCTGCCGAGGGCAAGGACCTGAGTTCAATCCCCAGTTCTACAAAAAAAAAAAAAAAAAAAAAGTGGTGTTGTGCAAACAGGAATATCACTGAGCCCTGAAAAGGAAGAACATTCTGTCACATGCTAGCACACGGACAACTGTATGCTCAGTGACAGTGGTGAAGACTTTATGATGCCTGCTTATGAGATTCCTACTCAGTTCAGAGATAGAAAATAGAGTGAGGGGTCTGAGGGGCAGGGAGAGAGAGAATGCAGAACTATGGCCTCACTTGAAAGAAGAAAAGCGTTCTGTGACAGTAACACTATCACGGAAGATAAGGGACAGTGACCCTGCACAGCAATCTGGATGCTCTCAGGGCTGCTCAGCTGCACACCTAAAATAGTGAGGATGGGATATTTTAAGCTATGTACATTTCACCATAACTTAAAAAAGAAAGAAAATCACCTTTGGGAAAAGGGAAGGTATGATGTCTTAAGACAAAAAGACTGTGCAGGGTATCACCAGGTGGTCCCATGTGTTTGAAAGGAAATGTAAAAAAGAATGCAGGCTCCAGAGCCTTGGCTAAAGTATGTCTGCATTATTCTGCAGATTGCAGCAAGAGACACTCACATGGACAAGAGGTGAGAGCTATCTATGAAGCTCTTTGCAGGCTGGAGATGCTGGAGCCCCTTGGAATGATGGGATGTTGGGTGTGGCCCCATCACACTTGCAATAGGAAGTGGGCCTGGGTTTCTGCAGCAGTAGCTTTGAAGGGCGGGGCAGGGCTAGGAGAGCGATAGTAGTAATGGAGAGGCTGTGGGAACACAGCGCACTGCCTGTGCCCACACAAACGCATCTGGATTAAGATGAGAGCGCTGCACTCTCCCCGGGAAGTGATGGGTGCCATGGCGGGGGGGGGGGGGGTCCTATTGCTGCAGAGCCTCCTGGAATCTCAGATCTTGCTGACTACTTGGTCCCACTGCTGGTCCTAGTGGTCAGTGTTGCCTCCCATGGGGGGGAGGGCAGAGAAAGGGAGAAAGAGACACAGGAGAAGGATACTTTTAGATGAGCATCTGCTCTGGCAGCCCGGGTGCTTGGGTTTGGTCAGAAGGAAAGGGCCAAGCTAGAGACAGATGTGGGAGCTGCCACAGGTGGGGCTGCTGCCGGGTGCCTGAGAGCCACCCACTCCTTATTCTGTAGAGTCTCAGCGAGCTTCCACTCCTTGTCTAACGCTGTGTTCTGCTGAGCTGTGAGTTCACGGGGGATTCGTTGAAGATCTCATGGGCTCTTGACTCTGGTAGTAATAACGATGGGAGGAGATCTATCTTAGAACCTTGCAGACCCCAGCACGACAGTGATTTTAAGGATTCCATGAGCTCTAGATAGAAACTTACAGACAGCATGGGATACGGACTTTGAGTTCACAGAACTCCCGAAGGTGCAGGGATTGTCGCCTGACTCACAGTGGCTCTCTTTTTCATCATAGGCAGTGTTGTTCCTCTGAAGAGTGAGATCCCACAGGGCTCTGGGCCAAGGTTTTCACACTGCATGTCTGGGAACCAAATCTGTGAACGCCCACAAGCACAGCTTGTGGTTTCTCAGTGAGGGTTTTTTTTTTTTTTTTTGCCACAGCTCAAACAGAAAGAACGGAAAGCTTGCCCTTATTGACTGTTTCTCATCACCTGGGCTTTGAGAGCAAATGCACTGGATGAATGGGGCTGGTGAGCTCCATGAGCACAAGCCTGTAGAGACCAGGGGCGTCTCGAAAGGGTGGCCCAGACCTCAGCATGAACTAGAGGCTCCTGGGCCAGTGTGACTGCATCTGCGTGAAGAGGGGCTGATATCCTGGGTCCCCGAGGCCGACGTGGTTTCTAAGAAGGGTCCCAAGCCAGGGACCCGAGTGCATCCCTTATTCATTGCTGGGCAGGTTGCCCTCTATACTTTCTCCTCTCCTCCTGGGCTGCGGGGTGCAGGGAAATGCCATCTGTTTGGAGTCAGGGCTGGCAGGAGTCCCTGGAATGGGCAGAGACAGGTAGGGCCCACTTTCCTTCCCTCGTGTTCCCTACATGCCACCACTTCAGGTTCCAGAGCAGCAACAGTTGTGCCGCTGAGGTGGCCACTTCGCCCTTCCCCCACCTCTGTGCTCATTTCTCAGCTGGCCTTCATCTGTTTTAGATTCTCCCATTTATTTTATTTGTGTTGCCTTCCGTGGCAGAAGTGGTTGTGGTTTGCTGTTAACCTTTGTGGTTACCAGGAGTAAATTCTGCCCACTGTGGGGGCAGCTTCATAGGCCGGGAGGAAGAGGGAGAGGTGCACCAGGGAATGGGCAGTGCTGGTTTGGAGCCTCTGGAGCTGGGGTTGGGCAGGGCAAAGGGCAGTGGCTGTGCACCTGTCGTGGGCTCACTGGCATCTATGAAACTGGCACTGCAGTCCTGTGTGGCCTTTAAGGAGTCTGGGGTGTTTAAATAGTGAGCCTGAGGACAGGCTTTCTACGTATAACCCAATGGGAGAGATAGCACTCCCACTTGGCTAGATGTGGCCCTCTGGAGGGAATGGTACCCTTGAACTTAGAAAGAACAGCAACACAGAGCAGCCTCAGCCAGGCACCCTGGTTATGCAAGCAAAGCAGATTTGAGCCAAGCCTGGCACTTGCGCAGTTGCATGCTTTGGAAGACCAGCCCAGACTGAAAGATGCTCGCTCTCCCCAGCACAGGAGCCTCTGCTCTGGCCTCTCTCCAGAACCTCTGACAATTTGTGTGACATCGACATGGCACCTTCTGGCCTTGGCTACTTTGTCTTCTGTATGGAGTTAATAAACCTCAGCTACCGAGAGAGGCCAAGATGTTACCCCTAGCCCAGCCAGATCTCTATTTGCAGAAGACCAAGATTCTAGGAATGTTCCCCAAAGTGGGTAGTATTAGCATTCATGGTCTTTTAAGATGGGCAAAAAGCAAGTTACTCAGTGAAATGGTGTCATTTCACTTTGGTGAGAAAATATTTACCCACCCAGAATGCCTAGAGGAACAATCACTGAGTTATAGTTTTCAAATTACTTTAACTGGCATGATAGTGATTTTTTTCCTTTCTTCTTTCTGTTTACATGTAATTTCTAACTTGTCTGTGTTACAAAAACAAATCGCCTTATATACTTGGAACTGAGTGACATTTATATGTTCACCAACGCAAGGGCTTACTTTGGGGGCAGTATGCTATTCCTGCCCTATCGCCGGCGCTTGCTAGTTCTTCCTTTCTTCTGTCTGCTCCCATCCCATTCCCTACCAACATTCTCCCTGGTTTTCAGACATTTTTGCTTAAAAATAAATAACATGTTCCTAGCCTTTTGGCTTTCAAAAATTATATATAAAATAAATGCATAATATGTATGCCTCAAAGTCTGTACATGTATTTAGTTATTACAGGGTCTGTGCAACACCTTTTCTTCCATTCTGCTGAGCGTTGTGCTGGCCCTTTTCTTCCTCTCATAGATGCCCTGCTATTGTTTCTCTCCAGTCTAGTTGAGGAGGTAAAACCCCAGTTACCTGCTGAGACTAGGCTGAGGTCAGAGCAAGCCCTATTCCCTGGTGCAGGCACAGAAAGTACCGGAAGTGCCCTCCCAAGCCTCTCTCTCTCTCTCTGTCTCATGCTCTCCCCACTGCGCAGCCTCACTCAAGCGCTGTATGTGCTTCATTTGATGTGGATTTCACAGGTGAGGAAAGCAAAGCTCAGAAGGTAAGTGACTCCCTCCAGCCCACCCAGCAAACAGGGACAAAGCTGAGACCTACACTTTGCATATACCATTCCTCTCTGGAGGACAGAGGCACAGAGAAAGGACTGATATCTGAATAATAATGGAGAGGGAGCCTGCAAGCCCAAGTTGCTATCCTGTAGTGTAGTTCTGACACGAGGTGTCATGGTGTGTTCCTTCCAGAGCCCCATGTCTGCTTGCCCTGTACATTACAAATATTAAATGGCAGCTGTTCTCTGAAGTGTTCCCAAACACCTTTGATCAGGGGACCTGCTCATAATGGAGCACACTGTAGAACCAGTTTTCATAGAGCACACCTCAGGAGATGCTGCTGTCCGGGATTAAGAGAAACACAGTACCGTGTGCCCAACAGGTGCTCCCCACTTCAAAGGAAAGCTGCACTAGGCCTGCACTGCCCTTGGCAAGTGCCAACTCTGCTCAAGGGCTAGTCCTGGTCTGCTTCTCCTTCCAGGGTGGAATGTCCAGGCTGCTCCTTATTTGAAAGCTCCAGCTCCTACTAATTTTTCTGCTGAGCTCTGGGTTCAGTGACCTCCCTCTTCTTGGGCTCCTGCATACCCAAGTGCTTCTCAAGGAAAGATGTCACTGAGTTCACTGGAATGGCTAAAGGTTCTGAAAGCAGTGTTATCCTGCCCACAAACTGGAGAGCTCAGTTCACTATGCCACAGTTGGAAATCAGTGTATTTGCTTCAGTGGAGTACCGGGCCCCTGGGAGAGGGGCTACAGGGCCTCGCATCCTGTCACAGTGTCAGCCCTCTCCCAGCCGCCTGAAGAGGGTTTCCTTCTTGTGAGCCGGACTGCTTCTATTACCTCCACTCTTCAGATATGATAAGAGAGCTGCTATTCAGGTGCAGGCAGCTTTGACCTCTTCCCCACAGCCAGGGCCCTAGGGTCTACCACTGCATTCTCAGGGGTTTCTTGATTTGTCCTGATTGAATTTTCAAGAAAGGTGTCAGGTTTGGCTCTGATAGCTCCTGCATTCCCTGCCTTCTTGGGCAGGTTTGGTCTGCCCTCTTTTGAGACTGGGGTATACTTGCTTATATACTCACAGAGCCAGTCACAGCTGGGGAAAAATTGCCTGGCTGGCTTCTAGGTAGCGCTCAGGCCAGTCAAGACTGCCCAATGTAGGCATAAATCTTGAGTTATTCTTGGCCTGCTAAGACAAAATTCTAATGATCTGGCTCCTCTGGGTTTTGGAGACAGCAGAATTTTAAGATGTCCATCTAGACTTGAGATGTCCCCTCCCACCTCACCCCATTTTCCCTCTTTTAAAATCATAAATATTTGAGCAGATTCAGCCTAGAGTCTGCCTTTTCCTCTGCTGACAGCAGGCTTAGGAGGAGCTGTTGTTGGCCTGACTGTGTCCACCTCCTCCCTGTCTGCTTTGTGTGACTTAGCACATGGTGGCGGAAGCCAGAGAGGACTGGCATTTTTGTGACCCAGCTGACCCGCATGCTGCTTCTTGGGGTGGTTGCAGCCAGCATCTTCAGCTTCACTGTCTCATGTCGCAGCTGCCACAGGCCTTTCTTGGACTTGTGATGCACCTGTCCCTCGGAGAGGGAGGACAGGCAGCTGCATCCTTGTTCATGAGCCCCAGCTCAAATACTTTCATCACTGGCAACACTAGCCAAGGCAGAAATCAATCAATCAATAGGTATTTACTATGTGCATAATCTGTTACTGTCAAAGAAAGAAGCCATTAATGGAGTATGGATTTAACAAACCCCACTCCTGTCAGCAGGTCCAGCCCAGGGAAGACTCCCAAGATACGTTGGAGCTCCACTATGTCCTACAGATGCCCCCTAGAGCCTTCCTGCCCTCTGCACCTCTGGTCCTGTCCCACTATGGCCCCAGAGATCCACATGGACTATGAGGCCTGGCTGCTCAGGATGGAGAGCCTCAGGACCTGAATCTATCCTGCTCCCTCTGACCTGCCCAGCCCAAGGCACCAATCCATGGGGTGCAATGAGGCCACCAGGACCCTCTCTGCTTCTTTCTGTGTCCTCGTTCCTACCTCTCTCATGATGTCCACTGTCCACCTCCTTTAGGAAGCCTTTCTAGTCCCATTTAAGTAGAGTCACCTGCATTCCTGATGTGCTTTGGATGTCACATTCAGGCCTTGGCATTTTCACAAGTGTGTGCTTTAACATGGCAGCATGTGTCTGATGAGATAGTCCTATGTTGCCTGATAGGACAGTCATGCATGAAGCACTGGTGGTCCAGAGCTGCCTGGCAGGAGACCTGAATTATGACCCCTTAATAAATATATTAATCCACACCATAACCTGTGGGATAACCTTTGTTGTTGTCATTTTTTAAGCTTTTATTTTTCAACAGATAAAGGGATTAAGATAACCTGCTTGTATTTTTATGGATGATAATAGAAGGATTAAGATTTAAACCTAGTCCTCTCTGACATGGGAGTCTGGCTATCTGCCACCATGCCTTCAGGCTGTGCCATGCCTATAGTCTCAGTAGTAATGGTTCTGAATTATGTTCCTGGCTCATGGATGTCTTTGGAGTAGTTTCTACACAAAACGCCCCCCACCCTCTGCACCTAGCTAACACCTTCCCAGTACCCAGCCATGGAGGATATGCTTTCTTAGCAAATGGTAGAGCTTTACCCCTTCTGGCCTAGGGGGCTTTTTAATAGAATTGGTCAATGAATTAAAGAGGGGAATTTAAAGTATTTCATTTATTTATTTATGCTATTTATTTATTTATTTAGCCCAGGCTGGGACTGGGGCAGGGCAGAGCCCCCCCCCAGCACATTGAGCTGATCCTTGAGACCAGGTAGGGTGGTACATGCCTATAATCCCAGTGCTGAGGAGGCTGAAAACAAGAGGATCACTATGAGTCTGAGCTGTGTAGTGAGACCCTATACCAAATATATAATAAAAAAAGAAAAAACACTATTCCAGCCTTTAAAAAAAAAAAAAAAGAGTATGGTCTCAAGGTGTGTCTATTTACCAAGAAATAGCTCAGGCTTATCCTTCTTTATGGAAAAGTAGTAATCTGTTGTATCACACACACACACACACACACACACACACACACACACACACACATACACACACACATCTTGCTGGGTATGGCAGCCCATACCTGTAATTCAAGTGCTCAGGAGATAGGAGGATTTCCCTGAGGTCCAGGCCAGCCTGGGCAACATAGTGAGTTCAAGGCCAGGCTGGACTACATAGTGAGACCCTGTCTCAAAGAAGCAAACGAACACTGTCCTCCCTCAACCTAAAAAAAACAAAAACAAAACCAAAACCAAAAAAACCCTATATTGTCTTTATCTATTTACATGGGGTCTGTTTTCAAGATTTGATTATTATAAACATTGTGGCAATAAATATGGGTGTGCATATATTGCTATGGTATGATGCTTTTAATTCTTTTGTGAAGATATTAAGAAGCAGACTATCTAGGTCAAACTGCACCTCCAGTTTTAGTTTTATTGAGGTATCTCCACATTCGTTTCCACAGTCATTGCACCAATCTACACTCTTACCAATAGTGAAGAAATGTTCCATTTTCCCGACAGCCCCTCTGGCATCTGTTACTGGATAGCTTCTTAATGATAGCCATTCTTTCCAGGGTGAGATGGCATCTCAGTGTTCTTCTAGTTTGCATCTCTCAAATGACTGGTGATGTTGAACATTTTTTTCATGTATTTATTTGCCATTTCTACTTCTTCATCTGAGAACTATCTACCTATTCATTTCATATGTGTATTTTTGGAGTGCGTCTTTAAATCTGGGAGAGATGTGATTTTTTTTAGTTCTTTACGTATTATAGTCCTTTGTCTGAGGAACAGCTGGCAAAAGTTTTTTCCCCATCCTGTGGGTTGTTTCTTCACTCTGTTGATGGTTTCTTTTGCCGTGAAAAAATACTTTTAGTAAGATGAGATCCCATTTGTTGATTCTTTGTGGTATTCCATGTGTAATCCAGGGTTTATTCATAAAATATCTGCCCACAACTATATTTTCAAGAGTTTTACCTATTCTCTCTTCTAGAAGATTTAGCGTTCCTGTTTTACCATTAAGATCTGGGGGTTTGAGTATTTTAGGTAAGAGTCTGTCTTGAGAGTCTTCTGAACAGTGGGACAGAAGGGAGAGCATTAAGTGGTATTTATGAAGCACCAGGGTACAGCGCAAACCAGCCACTGTCATTATCTGAAAACTTTCTGGGGTGGTGCCATCACTCCTTCTTTTCACATGAGAAACTGAGTCTTGGAGAATTAAGCAGGTTTGGTAAGGATTCAGAGCTGTTAAGTTTGACCCTGTCAAACTCAGGTCTGCTGATCAGGACCCATGCAGTTCCTGTCACACACAGTCTCCTCTCTGATTTTAAGCTGCTGTTAGGCAGAAGCTGTGCAACTGCTCTCATTGGTGTCATGGTAGGTGAAAGACGGCCATGTTTTGAGGCCCAGAGACAAAGCTTGCAGCTTGCATTTCTTCAGGGGCTTATTAACCTAGAATTTGAGACCCTAGAGACTCCTTGAATAGCTCAGGAAGTTCCCTGGAAATTGAAAACAGAATGTGCTTGTGTGCATTTTCCCCACAAAGAGAGAGTGAGAGTGAGAGAGAGAGAGAGAGAGAGAGAGAGAGGGAGAGAGACAGAGAGACAGAGAGACAGAGAGACAGAGAGAGACAGAGAGAGACAGAGAGAGAGACAAAGACAGAGAGACAGAGAGAGACAGAGACAGAGAGAGAGACAAAGACAGAGACAGAGAGACAGAGAGAGAGAGAGACAGAGACAGAGACCATAGCTCCTCATTTCTCAAGGACATGTGTGAGTCAAAAAAACTTGGGGAGGGGTCACTTCAGAAGATCAGAAAATAGATTCCCAATGGAAACTGTGTGTGGGCTTGCAGCGGGGCATTCTGTCCTCACTAACATAAAAAACCCAAGTGTTAAGGAACGGGGAGGAGTTGGACACTCCCTGAGGCCTCTTGGACGCTGTAGATCCAGAAGGTCTTGGTTCTCAGTCCATGGGGACTGTAGTCTCCAGGCCTGTCCTATGCTAGGTGATGAATTAAATGTGACAGAAGTGGATGGTCATGAGCTGTGCACTGGAAGATTGCTCACTCGTCAAGGGCAGATTCTGTGCTAAGTCCTACCCTCCTGGGTTAATGCACTCTGGCATTCTGGCTGACCCCAGAGAGAGAACAAGGACATATCCAGGCTCCAGAGCATAGTAAGGGCACAGTCCTCACATCTAGACAGTCCATGAGTGCATTGCTGAGTTCACTCTGCTAAGAATAAAGAGGCAACACGGGTAGACAGAGGCCGTCTTCCTCGCATGATCTTATTTCCAACATGGTTGAAAAAATCCTCCCTGTTGACCCTGTTGGTTCCTCTGTACACAAAGTGGCTTCTTTAATTGAATCAACCTGTGAAAAATATTCTCTAAACAGAACATTTTGATTTGAATGTTGACAAGGGAATATGGCTCTCTGCTGGTCAGTGGCTGGTAATGTCTGTTTTGCTCTAGCAGGGAGACTCAACTGGGGTTCAACAGCCAATAAAATATGGAAAAGGAGATAATCCAGAGATGACCTGAGTGTAGGTGGGACATATCTTTGCAACTCTAATCAAGTGGCTTTTTTGGTGTGTCCTATCTCAGTGCACCTCATCTATTTATTCCATTGTCTATCGTGTATTATCTGTCTGTCATGATTTATAGCTAGAGATCTCTAAAGTCTCATGTGCACATAGGTGAGGCTTTTGAAATGTGAGTGAACCCTGGGAGTGCTGTAGCTCTCTATACGACATCAGGAGGGGCATCCGTGGGGGCTTGGCTTGATCCGTGTCCCTCTCTGCCTTCTCTGAATTGTGCTTTCTGGCCACTGTGACGGGAGCAACTCATCCATGCCCTTCTGCCTTGCTGCTTCTACCTTGGAGATAACCAACCATGGGCTGAAACTTCTGAAACATGAGCCCAAATAATTCTTTCCTTATTGTTTGGGGTTTGGGGTGCTCTTCCCAGGAGCAAAGGAAGGGATTCAGCTTTTCTGCCCACCTATTGTGAGTGTCAGCTAAGTAAGTGACACTGCTGTTGGGAGGCAGATTAAATAGCACATCATCACCCCCCCCATCTCCTCAGCGTTACTGAAAAGGTCCAGTGGGTCGTGGTATATGAAAGCTTTTTAGAAAAGCAGAAGGTACCGCTTAAATAGGATACGTGTTCTTGTAATGTGCTCTCCCGGGCCTTCAGAAAATCAGGTGGTGTGATAGACGGCTCTGTTGGAATCATTTGGTCCCATGACTTGTTCAGCAGAATTGAGGCTGAAGCTGGGTCTGAAGGTTATTGGAAGATTCCTGTCATAATCTAGATTTGCAGCTAGATAGGGTGATTACATAAGCTAAGCTCCCTCTCTCCTCCTTCCCCTCCTTCCTGTTTCTTGTGAGTTTTTCATGCGAGAAGGATTTTTCTCTTTCTCCTGAGTGTCAGAGCCTCAGTGCCAGCTGGGGGCAACTGTCCTCTGCAGGGAGATGTGGGCTTGCCATTTAACCAATTGGCAGGGTTAGTGACTGCAATAGCCAAGTGCTTAATCCCAGATTAACCAGGGAATAAATGCTATGTTGGCTTGATAAGAAGAAAGCATTTCTGTTTTGGGGGAAGTGGTTGTATCGTATATGGAGTAGGGGACATTGGCTCATATTGCAATGCCTGTTATCTATGGGCATCTGTTACATGGCAGGGTGGGTGTGGAGTGAGAGGGTGGGACTTAGAGAAGTCAAATAATGTTTTATTTTTGTCTCGTCTTTAGGAGATAAAAATTAAAATAAATATGCTCAATAAAAGCTAGAGCTAAATCAGTAAGATTTCAGGTTGAAAAATTACCCAGAGGAGAAAAATTATTAAGTTCTCAGACCCCAAAAGAAACAAGAGTCTAAAATATATTTCACTGATCTTGCCTAAGTATGTTTGAGTTTGTATTTTTTGCTTCACTGTTTTGCCTTTGCAATGCAGACATTTTCGAAGTTTATTTAAGCAGTGTGCTAAAAAGGCACTATAAGCAAAGATGCCAGAACCTTTTGTAGGGTAAATCATTTCTCAGCAAATCTTGATCCTCCTTGGCATGCCAGTGTCAAGGAAAGCCAGGAAAGAGCTTTATGTTCTCTTATAAATTGACAATAGTTTTGTTCCTGAAAAGTAGAGCATCAAATGAATTTTTGAGAATTGAGTCTCATTCTGGAATGCACAGGGAGAAATCGTATGGGTATAAATACACAGATGTCATTCACTGAGTGAGTACTCTCTATTTTCCCTTATTTTGTGTTTTAAAAATGTTTGCAAGTCTAGAATTTTGTATGTTGCCCTTCAAGTAGGGGCCACCTGTAGACAAAGGCATGGGAAGAAAGGGTGATGAGCCCCCTGCCTAAGGCGAGCTTATTGTCCTCTGTCTGTCTTGGAGGCCTGACAAACTGCGCACACACATGTGTGTGTGTTTGTGTGTGTGTGTGACAGAGAAAGAGAGAGAGAAGCAGCTGAATAAGCTGATGGCCATGCTGTGCTGTTAATATTGACTAAGGTTTTATTGATCTCTTTCTATAAACTCTGTGACTCTGTATTTTTTTCTTTTTTTATTATTACTTTTAATAAATAACAACATGATAGTTTCAAAACACATTAGTAGTACATCGGCAATAATTGACACCTTGCGTATTGTTGTCCTCAGTAGTTATACAGAGCACAGGGTGTAGACATGATCAATTTTCTAATCGATATTGGTAAGGAAAGAAAAAACTATCTTCTCTTTGAACTGAGAGGAAGTAGTTGTATACATAGTCCAGTGTTCCATAATTGCATTGGATTACCAGTGAGACTGGCAATGTTGGAGGCTGTTGATTTAAGCCTCTTATAGCTCATCATACTAATCTAGCTCTGTGTTTTATGTCTCATAATTAAGCTCTTCTGCTGGGTGATCAAGGGCAAGTTAAAGCAAGACCTGTATAACAAAGTGTTCATCTTTTGTATCTCCCAAGGTCAAATCCCCTCAGGATTGACTTTGAACCATGTACAGTGCTTTATAGAACTGTTGTCAGTGTCCGCCATCTGGATGAGTCAAAGCCATTGCTTGACCAACTTGCTTTCTGTGAAAGCCTGAGAGAATTTTTTTCTCTAGGTGACTCTCCTTAGACACACTGTGACTCTGTACTGAACACATTCATTAAAAAAAAAAAAGAAAGACATCTTACTGTCCAAGGTCAGGTTTGCTGGCCAGCTCTAATCCTGGAGTGAATTTTGAGTGAGTGGACTCAGGCACATTACTGTGAGGAACAGCTTCCTCTTGGTCAGTCCTTCTAAGGGGACTTTGCCCAGGGCAGTGAGTCAGTCTCCTTCCCAGGAAGCTCAGCAGGACTCTGTGTGGTGACTGTGGAGGGAGACCCAGTGGTGCCACACATGGTGCAACCCAGTTGCTGAATGGCCTCAGGCATTCTGTCTTACTCGGTTTTCACTGAACACCTGCTATTGCCTGGGTTTTAAGGATAAACTGGAGAAGTGGACATGATTCTTGTTTGAGGAGAATTTTTCTCCCTTGGTTAAAGAGGTAACTTTTCATTCAAAATTTTTATTTTGAAAAATGTCAGACAGATACAAAGAGAGTTTTCAGGAGATTATACACATGACAGAGCAGGGATACAGAGTCTGAACCCCCAGTTCTTTGTGAAAGTCTTTCTCAGCCAGCTGTCTGGAGGAATGCACTTGGTTTCTCAGACTCTGCCAGTGGAAAGCACTGTCATTATCACCAGCTTTGGGCAGACACTGGGTATTCCCTGTCCTTTTCCATGTCCCACAAGAGGACGGTATCCCTAGCCTCCCTATGGTTAGCAACTGTGCAACTCATTTTGGCTGATGAAATGTGCACAGAAGCAATGTGTATGGTTCTGCTGTAGCAGAAGTCACCCACACCCATCCTCATGTTTACTCTACAGGGAAGCACTACAGATGCGAATGTCACCTGCAGGTGTACCCTTGGAGGGCAGCTATCTGGGGAGCTCACATGAGACTGGGATATAAGTAAGAAGCAGACTCCTGGTGTCTGCCACTGATGCTCGATCCTTAGTAGATTAATTACCCCATTGTACTAAATCTTGTTCTGAATCTGATTTCCACAGCTCATTTTCCTCTGTGAGAGTTGGGAAAATTGCATGGCTTGGCTCGCTGGCATAGTGCTGTGGGTTGTGTGCAGAACCTGGAGAGACAACTGCTGTAGTGGGTACAGTGTGGGTGTTCAGGTTGTGGCACTGAGCTCTTTTCCTTCCCTTGGGACCTGGGTGAAGCAAGCTGGCCTGTTGGGCCAGGAGGAAGACCCTGATCAAGAGACCTGGCCTCAGGAAGGTATGCAAGGGGCTGGGATGCCAGCCTTTGGGCAGCCCCAAGCTGAGCAGAGGAGCCTGCAGCGACTGCCACTCCTCTAGTTACAGTAGAATGCATGGATTGACAAGAATTGATTCCTAGGATCAATTCACTGTAAGCTGATAAGAGACTCAGAGTGTTTTGGGGATTGGCCATTGCCCAGACCAAGGCACAAATTTGCACCGTAAGCAGTAATTAAGAAGTGCTTTGCCCTTGGCTGCCATTCCTGGGATGAATGCCAGCCCCTGTGAGCCCTTCAGAGGTGGCTCAGATGGGGACAGGTGACAGCACCCGCGCACACACACCACAGCCAGCCTGAGGCTTGATAGACCTTGTCCTAGTTTCAGGACTGGCTTGTCTGGTGTGTTCTGTGAGACTGGGGACTACTGAAAAAGGCCGTCTAGGCTGCAAAAGGAAGTCGCTCATGTGGTCAGCACCATGGGCCAGTTTGGCCTTCTGCAAGCAACTTTGGGGGTGGAGGCAGGAATCTGGCCTGCATGAGCTTTGCCATGTCATAGCCAAGCTCTAGTCCTCAGTCTTGACCTCTGTGAAATGGCTGATAAAGCCTTGTCTGCCAGTCTTTTTTTATTTTTAATAAGAAATAACAATGAGACAGTTTCTAAACACCCAATAATTGATATAATGCATATTGTTGTCCTCATAGTAGTTATACAGAGTACAGGGTGTAGACATGATAATTTTTCTAATCATTATTGTTACAAAAAATTTCTTCTTATTGAACTAAGAGAAAGCAGCTATATACATAGTCCAATGTTCCATAATTGTAGTGGGTTACTGGCAGAACTGGCAATGTTGGAAGCTGTTGATTTAAACCTTTTACAACTCAGCATACTAATCTAGCTTTACTTTTTATGCCTTGTGGTTAAACTTTTCTGCTGGGTGGTCAAGGGCAAGTTAAAGCAAGACTTGCATAACCAAACATGTAATTTTTGTATCTCCATAGGTCAGTCCAATCCCACCAGGATTTACTTTGAAACCATGTACAGTGCTTTGTAAAACTGTTGTCAGTGTCAGCCATCTGGATGAGTCACGGCTTGACGAATTTGCTCTCTGTGAAAGTCTGAGAGAATGTTTTCTCTCTAGGTGACCCTCTTTAGGCACACTATCACATCTTCAATCCTTTTCCTCTGTAGCCCCATAATCTCCTTGAACAGAAAATTTGGGAAACCACTGAGTTATAGGACGTTATAGCACAGAATTTCTCTCTCTCTCTCTCTCTCTCTCTCTCTCTCTCGCTCTGTCTCTCTCTCTCTCCCTCTCTCTCTCTCTCTCTCTCTGTCTCTCTCCCTCTCTCTCCCTCTCTCTCTCCCTCACCTCTCTCTCTGTATTTAGGACAGGGTCTACAGGGTCTCACTATGCAGATTGCACTTGTAGTGATTCTTTTGTTTATAGCCTCCCAAGCGCTAGGCTTATAGGTGTGCACCACCACACTCAGTCTCAATTGCCATCTCAGTGCACCCTGAGGGCAGGGTCAGCATGGCAGGCTGGGGATCGAACCCTGGGCCCCTGCATCTGCCTAAGCAGGTGCTTTAATCTTCTGAGCTATCTGGCCAGCCCCACCTGTCAGTCTTTGACCAGTTTTGTCCAGACTGCCCTTGAGAGCTTCCAGCCTGGTCACAATTACGACCAGGGATCATGTAGTGCAACCTGCAATGAAAGATGCACTCTGAAGCCTTCCATTCTGCACAGAAAAGGGTGGAAATAAATGTGGAGAGAGCCACAGGGATGGGAGAAATCAGGACTTCAGGTGATGCCAGTGAACAAGCATCTGCACATCTGTGTGTAATGACATGCACCAACACATATTTTTCTTCCATGGAAGCTCACTTCCATGTGTGCCAGGCAGGGAGGAGGTCCAGAACATCTTCCCATTTCCCTACATGGAGAAAGTAGTGGGAGGAAAGAAGAAAAATAGATGGGGGAGAACAGAAAGATATGTTTCCTTTACTCACAGTCAGATATTTCATTGGAGGCATAATTTATGTACATTAATGCAAAAATGGTATTGGTACAGAATAAATTTACTAAACAGGCAAAAAAAAAATATGATGGTTTCCCAGAGTTAATAATGTCTCCTGTCCCCACTAACAGAGTGGGTGAAACTGCAGCCGGAAGGGAGTGACTCACTCACACAATCCCAACTCCCCAAAGCACAGGATCTCCTCCTCAGAACACGCCGGGCCACTGTCCTGTGGCCTTCCCGAGAGGTGCTGCTCCTGTGAGGCAGATAGCCCTGCCAGGAGGCCACTGCGGCTAAGAACCAACAGAAGAACCCAAGACAGAAAACACTGGGGGGTAGTTCAGAAATGCATGCCTTGACAAGCTTTGCTTGTGGGGAGGGGCATGCCTTTTACAAAGCATAGATGTTCTTGAGCACAAGCTGCATAATAATGCTGTGTCCCCCTCCTTGCAGTCCCGGGAAGCTGTGGTTGTGTCTCTGGCCTGAGGATTTGCAGAAGGTCTAGGAAACTCACTCGAGAAGCATGAGAAGTACAGTGGTTGCAAGGCTACACACCTTTCCCGCTTTTCTGCTTCCAGCCCTCACGACTCATCTTTACTTCCTTGGACCAAGTTACATCTTAGACAGTTGAAAGCAGAACTGGTCACTTCATTAAGATCCAAACCACCTTACATTTTTAAAGCATTGCAATTTCCAAAGCTCCCACCTAAACACCTCTCCTTTGCCTTGTTTCTTACAAGTAGGTCTGTACTGTGGCTTGGACACTCGGGCTCCCAGACACTCAGTGGCAGCTGGAGGTCATGCGTGCCAGGCAGGGAGGAGGTCCAGAGCAGCTTCCCATTTCCCTCCATCCTGCTTGTCCCGCCACAGCAGTGTATATGGTTCATGGCGGCTGTGCCCAGTAGGCAGGAAGGGCCAGTGCAGTGGTGATGGAGTTGTTTCTAGGGCCAGTCAGGTGTGGGTCTGCTGGGCCCCTCCACCTGTGCATCTGACCAGTCTGCCTTACTGCCTATATCTCCAACCTTGCAGCTGTATCTGGCTGTCCTTGGTGGGCCAGGATAAGCCCTGGTTTTCCTGTGGATATCCTTGAAGAGTCCACATCTGCCAGGTCAAGGGGTGGGCAGAGGTTGGGCAGAGTTTCTTTCCAACACTTTTGCTTAAGAAGTCCAAAGATCACACTGTATTCCATAAATGCCTCCAACTATTATGTGTCAGTGAAAAAGGGGTGGGGACAGTTCCCAGCCTCCTTGACCTCTTTCAAGACAAATATGTAGTTCTCTGCTCTGAGATTTGTAGAAACTTTTCCTAACAACCTGTGATTTCCAGCATGCACCACATCTTGGGTTAATAGTCCACATACATTTATAACCTGTTGTAAATTTGTTCAAAAGCCACATCTTTCCAGCTTCAAGAAGGAGCTGCTTGCTCTGATGTTCTGGAGTGTACTGAATGTATTGGTATCTGTCATGGAGGGGTCCTGGGTCCCATCAGAAGGATTGCCTGGGCTTTCTTGGGCAGCTCCAGTGTGGCCGCGACACCAGAATGAGCCCCTGACTGACCCTGTCTGTGGTCTGACCTTCTCTTGTGGACTTGAATTATCTGAACACCTCTACATCCTCAGTCTCCTCGGTGATGGGATTATGCTCCCTCATACCGTCCACTGTGTAGGGATCTGATGATCTTACTGAGAACTGGTTCAACCCTGGGGAGACGCAGCGGTAGGAGTCAGAAAAGTAGGCAGAAGAAAAGTTGGGCTAGGTGGTTGCCAGTCTGCCTGATGGGCGAGACTGACTCCCGCACACACAAAGGATCCTTTAGTTATACCTTTACAAAGTTTACATCCCATAGCACAAGGCTACCCAGCAACCAATAGCTGGCGTGAACCAGACAGGATGTTTTTCTCACATGAGGTTTTTCTCACACTGGGGTAGCTTTCTGCTCCAGGCAGGGAAGCCCAGTCCCATCTACACACACTTGATCAATTTCCTGGCTTCCTGCTGCTCCCAACACATTGAGATGCCCTCCCACTAAATCAGGATTCAAAAGTGTCTACCGTGTTCAAGCAGCCCAAGTGTTTCCATGTGTATGGTACAGTTTAATTTTCCAGGAAGAGAAATGGAGGTCCGACTCCTCATCCTGTGTCCCAAGGCTATGAACATGGAATAGGAGGTCATGCATTAACGTGTGTTCTTTCCAAGTCCTGAAGGGACTGCAAGCTTCGGTTACAAAAAAACACAGCATCTTTGTGAAAAGTAGATTCAGACCTTGAGTGGGCAAGGACTGTTGTGGTCTGTTCGCCTCACCCTAGCACCAAGCATATTATGGTAATGAGTGAGCGTGTGGACACAGAGCAGTCATGGGACGGTCTCTTACATCCTTTCTCTCATGTGGGCCTTGAAGCTCTCCTGTGAGAAAGGGGTGGGCAATGATCTCTCCACTGAGGAGCCAAGTAGCATGGCAGTTAACCTGGGCCCATGTTTTGCCTCTTATCTCATTTAATCACTGCTTGTTTTCTTTGGGGAAAGGTCACATGGCTGTTGACTGACCACAGACCCAAAACTGTGACTCCCACATTTGTCCCAGGCCATGTTCTACCCAGTGCCCTGCTACTTTTTGCATCCTTTCAGAGGCCTGGCTGTCACCAGGTGGCAGCCAGGGACGGTGCTGAGGCCCAGCTCCATCAAAGGAAGGGCCAGGCTGGCATGTGGCTCAGGATGTGTCCCAGCTTGGTGACTGTTGTTCTCTAATCACATGGTACTCGCTATTGTAGACAGAAAATGGAGCCAGAAATTACTGAAGGCTGAAAGCTGCGCCTCGTTGTGTTACAAATGACTTCCTTTCCACTCACAAAGAGTGAGAATGGAGGATTTTTCACTTAAAACATTTTCTTTGAGATATGATGAAAAAATCAGAGGTACATTGGTTATTAACAGAAACACTGACCTGTCACCAGGTTTTCCTTGTGGAAATGGGATCTGCAGCAGGAAAGGAGGTCATTCTGACAAATCCTGAGTTGTCCTGGGCACTGGGGAAGCTTCTGGCAAATTGATGTCTACCAGAACTGCTGATGTATTTTTCTGAGGCCTCTGATAGCCACACAATCCTTGTCAACACCAAAAGCCATGTGGCCCACCAGCGTAGCTGCACTGGACACAAGGGAGAGCCTGCAGACATACAGTCTGATCCTGCTTTCCTCCGTCCTTACCCCTGTGCTCCCTATTCCGTGTGGCACATTTGGGGAGGAACACTGGGCCTCTGACCCAAGGCCATAGTGACTTCTGGGGAGGGAGCCTGAGCTAGTCAGAAAGACTAGCAGTCAGCACTGTTCAGGGCCAGATGGTTGATGTTCCAAATTTCACCAAACTTAGGGTCTCCGGCACAGCTCTTATTTTTCCCATACTTTTTTTTTTTTTTTACCATTTCAAAATGTAAAACTATAGGTGAGGTTCAAGTGTCCTCAGTAGGCCTCTACATTGAGGGGTGTGGTCCCCAGACAGTGTGCTGTTGGTACTTTGAAGAGGTGGGACTTAAGGGAAAGAAGCTGGCTTGTCTGCCTCAGAGGGATATGGAGACCCTAGTCCTTTTCTCTTCTCTCTTTCTCTTCCCAGTCACCCTCTGGTAAGCAGCTTCTTCCACCACACACTAACTGCCATGCTGCACTCCTCAGCACACACCCAGAGCAATGGGCCAACATACCATGGACTGATATTTCCAAAACTATGAGCCAGAATGAACCTTTCCTGTTTTCAAGTTGACTGTCTCTGGTATTCACAGTAAAGAAGCAGTGACTCAAACTCTAGTCTTCATCTGGGCTGAGGTTTAGTAGTTGCTGTGTTACTCCTCACTCCATCTCTTGCCCCCTCAAAACTAGAAGCTTCCTCCAAAGTCCACATGGCAAGTGTGTTTAGCAGCCTTAGCTTGAAGGGCTTCCCAACGGTACAGGGCTGCAAACTCCATGAGTGGATGCAGAAGCCCCCGCCCAATCTGTACGCCCAGGTCTCCAGGACACTAACTAGGTCCCCAGCTGCTTGGACCTGATCTCCATCCACATTCTCACTGCTGTCACGTGGGCCAGTGAGCTGTAGGAAGCCTTACAGTGCCCAAGATGACGGGCCCAGACCAGAGCCTTGGTAGGGAGGAGCTTCTGAGGAGTGGGAGGAGCTTTCTGGGAGAGTTGGTGTGTCACAGTGGCAGGCGAACACCAGGCGGCAGCACTGAACTGTGTGTGCTCCTTTCTGCCTCAGCTGGATCCTATATTGAGATTCTTTAGGAGTGGCTGTTGTTGGCTGTCATTACAGAAGCCAAGATGCAGAGCTGTGGCAAGTGGCCCTAAGTCCCCACACAGAGTAGCCCCACAGTGACCCCTGAAAGTGGCTCCGAGCCCTGAGAATTATCTCTCTGTAGCTACTGTCCAACCACATCCAGGCAAAGAAGCAGAAGTGAGTGGTGGGGGTACCACCTGCAGCTCTAGAGCCCTCTATGCTGCCACCTGTGCCACAGGCTTTGGGACGGGGTTTGACCAGCCAGACAGGCTGGGTGTGCCTCACAGTCACCTCTGTCCCACGTGAGGCAAGTGTGGAAGCCTGAGGAACCACTGCATGTAGACCCGCAGTTTGCCCTCTCTGGGCTCTGTCACCTCCCCAGGTCACCAGGTATTGTCTCCAGAGCATTCCTCAGTCCTTTCCCTACTCTGAACCCTGCTGCAAGGGCCTCATCCTGGATGGCCTCCTGATCCCTCCTCTGAGCTGCCACAGTAGCCTTCCTAGAGCCTCCTGGCCACAGTACTCTGACTTGCATGAGGGCCCTCTGGCTGCTCCGGATGGAGTAAATTTTCTCCCTTAGGGCTTGTGCGGCTCTCTGCCTCCAGCCATGCTGATATCTCCTCACACTTCCAGCTGTTCTCCCGCTTACCTTTGTACCTGTTGGTTCCCTACCACAGCCCCCTACCCTTTGATCTCTGCTTGTCCTTTAAGGTTAGTATCCTGGGCAACTTTCCTTTGCTGTGGTAAATGCCTGGCACAATCAACTTTGCAAGAGAAGAGTTTTGTCTGGGATCATAGCTCTGCCGTGGTCAGGGGGATCTGTTGCTTTCAGGGCCCCGGTGGGATCTGCACAAACTGGCTGGAGCACGTGGCAGACTACAGCTTCTGCCCTCATGGCCAGAAACAAATGAGGAAGTAGGGGTGCCCGTGTGCCCTTCAAGGGCATGCCCCCAGTGATCTAACAACCTCTTGGCAGGCACTGCCCATCTCCCAGCAGCCCGATGCCAGGGACCACTCTGCAACACACAGGCCTTTGTAAGACGTTGCAGATTAAAACTGCAACAGCTCAGATCAGCAAGGGCTGCATCCGCCTGAGCCAGCTGTGCCTCTTCTGCTCTCTATCTGCTTCTTGGCTTCTGGCCCAGGGCTGTGGTCCGGCCTACGTCTATTACTGCAGCACCTCTGAAAATCCAGTCACCGTTCACCACCGGGGCCGAAGTGATACTGAGAGCTGAGAGCCTGAGGCCACCTGGCCTTCTTCTGCAGGTGCCCACCGGCCTTTCAGAAACTCAGGAGCAAGAGACCTGGTCCCAGGCAGTGCTCGTTCCTGTCTCTGACCATCCCTCTTCCTTTCCTCCCTACTCCTCTCTTTTTCTCTCTTGCCTTGTTTTGGTGATATTGAGGATTGAGCCCAAGGCTTCCATACTGAGGAACATCCCCAGGCCTTTTTATTCTGTATTTTGAGACAGGGTCCTCCTGAGTTGCCCAGGAAAGGTTCAAGCTTGTGATCCTCTGGCTCTGCCTCTGGCTGCTCTGGTGCTGAGATTACAGTGATGCAACGCCAGGCTTGGCTAGTTGGCTGTCATTCTTTTTGTAACTACTTTTGTCATATCATTCCATCCAAACCCAACTCTCCAGTTTAACCTCGCTCTGCCACTGGCTTCGCACGCATATGGAGAACAGCTGCGGGGCATCTGCTAGAGATCTGAATGCACATTCTGGACATATTTTCCCTTTGTTAATGGCAAGATAAAAAGCCTCAGAAAAGATAAGCTATGCGATTCCTTGATTTGGGGTCGTGTGGGTGGGCACTGCCCCCCACCCAGTCATAACCACAGGCCCTTGGAATGTGTGGAAACCAGTGTGAGTTGCCCAAGAATGACTGGAGAGGACCTGAAGAGTCCATCTCGAGCCTGTCTTGGGGTGACCCCCTGGATCCCATCAAGAGAATCTGATGTCTTCTCAAGGCAGCGTGAACCAGGCTCAGGCCCCCTCACTGGAGCCTGCTTGGGAGCATGTTCCCAGGCTGGTTTTACCTTCTCACTCCTCTCCTCACAGCTACCTACGGACTCCAGCTCCAGCCGGGGCCAGGTAGAGCAGTTACGCTGTTTCTCTATCCTTTTCTAGCCCTGACTCAGCATCCAGGGTTGTGCTTGAGCCAGGACTCTGAAGAGGTTTACCTGAGAGACCCAGATTTTTGCTCACCGACAGGGGATGAACCAGAGACAAGTGACTTGGAGTGAGATCTGGGTCCCCTGAGGTGTGACAGATTATCTTTGCAGGGGCAATAGGTGAGGCTACACCCCTCTGTGGATGAGGTAGCCAGATGTAACAAATAGAAATCCATCCAAATGTTGTATGGGACATGTCTCTCAGGCATGCTTATTGGTCATTCTGTATTTTCTCTAGCAACTCTAGTGGACAAAAAGCTGACATTCTCAGGGTCCACCCATCAAGCAGGAGCTGGTCTTCACTGGGTAAAGGGGTTGGGAAAGGAGCACTGGTATCAAGTTGCCCTCTTAGCTTTTTTTTCTTAAGTCTGCAGGTTTCCCAGGACAGGAAGAGGGCCTTTGGCTCAGTGACACGCCAGGTGGTGGGAAAGGACCAGAGTTAAACATTCAGATTTCTGGCTTGCTTCCCTTTTTTTACTCTGAAACCTTAGTCAAGATCAGTGGGCTGTTGTGGCCTGATGTCTGCTGAACTGTGAGATCGAAACAGGCACCTCCTGCACAGGACTCCTGCAGCATTCTGAGGCTGAGGGCCATGGTGGTGGGCAGGTGGGGCTCAGGAACCCCAGCTGGATCAGGGGCCACTTCTCTTTTCAAGTTTCTTCCCTCCCTATGGACAGTTATGCTTTCTAGGGATCCCCCCCAGGGGGGCTGTGGCAGTGATCTATGGCCCCTTTTATTCTGAAACATGGTCTTCCTCAGTTTTCCCAAGATAGACTCCAATTTTCAGGACTTTTGCCTCAGCTTCTTATGTATCTGAGACTGCAAGTGTGGATCCCTTCTGCTCAGTCATCCTTTCTGGTCGGCCTTGGAGGATGTAGGCTTGATATTTTGAATACTTCGTCACATTGCTTTTGATTATTCACACAATAAAGTTCACTTGCCGTTTTGTTGAGTCCTATGGGTTTTGGCAATATCTCAGTCCTGAACTGAGATATTGATCAGATCCAGCACCCCAAACTGCCACCACCACCATCACAACCAGCTTCTCTTGTGCAGGCTCCTTGGAGTCACATCCTCCTGACCTGTGTTCCACTCCTACTGTCTTGCTTCCTACAAATTTTAATGCACTTGGCATCATTTGGCATTAGCCTTTGCAGCTGCTGCTCCTGCGTGAGACTCAGCCGTGCCTCTGCGTCTGGATGACCTCACATCTGGACGTGCCACTGTTTGCCTGTCCATTTGCCCACTAAGGATGTTTCAGGGTGATTACATGCAAAGTTGCTCTGAACATTTGTATTCAAGTTTTTAATTATTTTTAAAATTTTTATTATTTTTTTCATTCATATATTTGGTACAGGGTCTCACTACACAGCTCCGACTCCTGTTTCTAGCCTCCCCAGTACTGGCATTATAGGCACATGCCACCACACCTGGACTCAGTTGCTCTGGGGGTGGGACTGGCACGGCAAGCAGGACTGGGTCTTGAACCCTGTTGTCTGTGCTTGCCAAAATAGGCATCTAGTACACTGAGCTATCTCAGTGACTCTTTTAATTTTTATTTTTAAGAATACAGAATAGTAATTAAAAAATCTAGTATTAGAAATGATAAAAAATTTCACTAAACAAAGTGACAGGAATTCAACAATGATTGTTGTATTGTACAATGCTATATTCAAATTAGTTGTTTAGGTTACCAGATATAAATGTGCAAAATTGTTTTTTTAAAAAACAAAAAAAATAACAACAAATTATAAGAAATTAAAAGAAAAAATAAGAATAAAAAGAAAAAAAATTAAGCATTAACTGCTACTTTCAAAAGACCAGCAGAAATTAGCAGTGCAATTATTCAAATTATCCTACATCTATACATAAATGTATATTTTCTTTTCTTCCTCTTGTCCTTTTTCTCATCCCAGTTTTTCCTTCCAATTGAACAAAGTCTTTCCCTTTCACAGTATATATTGTACACTTCACACTATATTTTTTTCTTTCAGGTTCTCATAGTAGTGAGATAATATGATGTTTGCACATGTGGATCTGATTTATTTCACTTACCAGTACAGTCTCTGGTTACATCCATGTATCTACAAAGGGCTTGAATTTATCTTTTTTATAGCTTGGTAATATTCTATTGTGTAAAAATTCACTATCTTTTTTATCCATTTGATGGGGATTTGGGTTGTTTCCAAGATTTAGCTATGACAAATTGTGCTGTTGTAAACATGGGTGTACATATATCACTGTAGTACGATGATTTCAGTTCTTTTGAGGAAATACCTGGGAGGGGAATAGCTAGCCTGGATGGACCTCTGATCCTAGCTTACACTGAATCTGCTTAACAATTTTGGGAGTATGGTCATTTTTATAATGTTGGTTCTTCCTATCCAGGAGCAAGGAATGCCTTTCCATTTTCTGAAATCCTCTTTGAGCTCTTTTCACAGAGTACTATAATTTTCACTGTATAAATCTTTTACTTCCTTTGTGAGATTGATTCCTAAGTATTTCACTTTTGTGTGAGATTGTGAAAGATGTGGTTTCTATAATTATAGTGGTCCCTCACTTATTGGGAAGGTTATGTTATGGACACTCCCACAATAACTGAAAATCCATGAAATAGTGATGTTATACATATATATATTTAAGGCTTTATAAACCTCCCCACATTCTTATAAAATTTTCTCACACCTTTAAAAACACTTCTAATATTCTTAACCATTTTCTAAACTCGTACATATACAGTGCTGTACACTACTGCAAGATCCTGTGATATAGTGAAAAATCTGCATAAATAATTTAGATTAACATTCCTGAAAACCTGTGAAACAGTGAGTCCATGAAAGTCAAACCACAAAATAGCAAGGGACTATTTTATTATCTTGGTGCATTTGTTGTCTGTGTATAAAAATGCTACAGATTTGTGAGTATTGCCATTGTATCCTTCTGCACTACTGAATTTCATTACTAAACCTATAAGTTTCTTAGTGGAGTTCTTGAGGTCTTGTATGTACAGTATCATGCCATCTGCAAATAATGATAACTTTACTTCTTCCTTTCAGAACACTATTCCTTTTATTTTTTTTTTCTCTTGTCTAATTGCTCTGGCTAATGTTTCTAGAACTATACTGAGTTAAGAGTGGTGGCAGTGGGCATCTTTGTCTTGTTCCTGATTTTCAAGTGAAGGCTTTCAGATTTTGCCCATTTTGTATGATGTTGGCTGTTGGTTTGTTATGGATGATTTTTATTAGGTTGTGGTAAAAGCCATCTATTCTGATTTTCTGTAGAATTTTTTTCTACCATGAATGATAGTTGAACTTTGTCAAAAGCTTTTTTTCTACATCTATTGAGATGATCGTATGGCTTTTGTTTTTGGTTTATCAACTTTTTGTTCTTTCAAAGAACTAACTCTTTGAACTCACCCTTTCTTTGTCTCAATTACATTTATTTCTGCTCTGATTTTTATAATTTTCTGCCTTCTTTGAGTTTTGGCCTTGACTTGCTCTTCTTTTTCTGAGTTTGAGGTGCAGTATAAGGTTGTTTATTTGGGCTCATTCTATTTTCCTGAGTGAAAATTTATTGCTAGAAATTTCCTTCTTAAGATGATTTTCATTGCATTTCTCAAGTTCTGATAAGTTGGACCTGCATTTTCATTTAATTATAAATATTGTTTAGTTTCTTCTTTAATTTTGTCTGTGACCCATTGATAATTCATGAGGGTATTATTTAGTTTCCACATGTTTATAACAGAGTTTTAGCTGTTTCTTTTGTCATTAATTTCCAGTTTCATTATGGTCATCAGATCATATGCATGAGATAATTTTGAATAATGTGTATTCTGATGTTGTTGAGTGCAACGTTCTGTAAAGGTCTACTAAGTACATTTCTTCACAAGTTTGATTTAATTCTGTTATTTCTTTGCTGATTTGTTGCATAGTTGATCTATATTTTATGTCAATAGGGGTGTTAAATACCCTAGTACAATTATGTTATTGCTCATTTGATTTTTCATGTCTGTTTTACATAGTTGAGTGCCCTTACATTGGATGCATATATACTTATAGTTGTTATCTCTTTCCCTTGCAATTTCCCCCTAATATCCCTTTTAGTTTGAAGTTGACATTGTCAGAAACCAGAATAGCTACCCCTGTTTTGTTCTGGGATCCTGTCACATAGAGTATTGTTTTCTATCCTTTGATATTTAGTCTATTAATTTCTTCTTGAGTTAAATGTGTTTCTGCATGGAGCATATTGTTGGGTTTTGTTTCTTGAGCCACTCTGCCAGTCTGCTTCTTTTGACTGGCGAATTGAAGCTGTTTATGTTGACCACTATAACTGATATGTATTGGCTTACCTTTATCATGTTGTTTTCCTGCTGTAGCATCCCTGCTTTGCCCCTCTGCTTCATTTCTTGCTCTGGCTGTCTTCTGTTGTTCTTGAAGTTGTATCTTTGTCTCTTTTTAAAATTTCTTTCAGTGCTCTTTATAGCAGTAGTTCTCAACCTTTCTAATGCCATGACCCCGTAATACAGTTCCTCATGTTGCGGCGACCCCAAACCAAAAAATAATTTTGGTGGCTACTTCAAAACTGTAATTTTACTACAGTTATGATTTGGAATGGCTTTAGGCGACTCCTGTGTTTTGATTGTTCGAGATACGCTGGGGTCACGATCCACAGGTTCAGAACCGCTGCTTTATTGGGTTGTTTTGGTTGTCATAAACCTCTTCAGTTGTTCTTCGTCATGGAAGTATCTTATCTCTCCATAAAATTTGATAGGTAGTTTTTCAGGGTGTGTCAATCTGGGATGGAAGTTGTTTTTAGGATCTCAAATATTTCACTCCAAGCTGTTCTTGATTTGATGGTTTGTGTTGAGAAATCTGTCTTAATTCTGATGGGCTTTCTAACAGCTTTTAATAATCTGTTATTTTGCTCAATTTCTGGGACTTGATTATTATGTGTATGGGTGATTATTATGTGTATGGGTGATTATTATGTGTATGGGTGAAGATTTACTTTGTTTATGGCTAGCTGGAGTTCTATATGCCTCACTTAACTGTATGTCAGATTCTCTTCCCATGCTTGGGAAATTTTTGGTCACTACATTTGCAAGCAATCTTTTTATGTCATTTGTGTTAATTCCAGCTGTTTTGTTTATACTTATTAGTCTTATATTATTTTTCTTTACATCATCTTGAAGCTGTTGTTATTTTCTGGTTCTCTCTCTCTCTTTTGTATTTAGTATAGGGTCTACAGGGTCTCACTACACAGATCGGACTTGTAGTGATCCTCCTATTTTTCAACCTCCCAAGTACTGGGATTACAGGCACACTCCACCATACCTGGACTCCATTGCCATCTCAATGCACCCTACAGGTGAGGCCAGCACAGCATGCTAGAGATTGAACCCCAATCCCTGCATCTGCCTAAACAGGCACTTTAATGGCTGAGTTATCTGGCCAGCCCTTCTTTGTCATTTTAAAGAGATGTTTGCTTTCATGTTCACTAGCTACCATACTATCTTCAAGGTTTGAAAATCTCTCTCTGTCTCTCTCTGTCTCTCTGTCTCTCTCTCTCTCTGTCTCTCTCTCTCTCTCTCTCTCTCTCTCTGTCTCTCTCTCTTTAGTAAAGGTCTACAGGGTCTCACTGCACAGATTGGACCCATAGTGATCTGCCTGTGTTCAGCCTTACAAGAGCTGGGATTGCAGGTACATGCCAGCATACCCAATTTCAATGCAGTCTCAGCTCCCCTGGGGGGGGGGGCAGGACTGACACAGCACACTGGGGGATCAACTGAATCTGCCTAACCAGGAACTTTAATCCACTGAGCTATTTCGCCTGCTTAAGGTCTGAAATTCTATCTTCTATTTCATTTGTTCAAGCAGTTTTGCTACCTTTCAGTGGAATTCTTTTTTTTTTTTTCAGTACCAAGAAGTAAACTTAGGACCTTGCACTTGCCAGGCAGGTGCTTATTCTACTAAGCTGTCTCCTTGGCCTCCAGTGGAATTCTTATTGTCCTGGATATCCAGTTGGATCTATTTCACACATTTTAGTATTTTTCCTGTGTTGTTCGTTCAGTGTTTCCATCATTTTCCTATTCCCTTCAATTTTTAAAAATCTATGTCTTCCTGAGATATATTGAATAAGTCTTTCACGGTTATTGTCAGTTATTTTTTTTCCTGAGAGATTATTTCTGACCTGATTTCCTCCACAGACTAATGGAGTTCCTTCTTTACTTCAGTTGCTATCATCTCAGAAATTCCAGGTGTATGACTTCCAAGTTCTATGACCTTGACTCCTGGAGTGGTTTTGGGTGGGCTGGAGGTCTAAGATTGCCTTTTGTTTCTTCCTTTCATCATTTTTGAAGGTCTCAATGTTTTCCCTGACTCTGTAGAGAGGGTAGGAGGATGGGATATGAATGAGCAAGACCCTTAGGGTGGGAGGTCAGGGTAAGCTCACCAAAAATCCCACTGTGGGGCTCAGTATGGATCCCACCTGGGGAGGGGGCAAGCCACAGCTCAAAAACGAATCTTATGATGCTAAGTGCAGACCAAACTTCCACAAGAGTCTCTTGATAGTAGGCTGGTTCAGGGTAGGGTTCACCAAGGCTCCCACAATTCCCTGGATCAGTCTTCTTAGGCAATGATAGGTGGTCAGGGCTCACTCAAGCTCCAACAAGGGCAAGGGGGAGATCAGGCCCACCAAGTCCTCCCAGCAGTGTTCTAGGTGAGGATGAGTGTCCAGCAAGCAGAAGAAGTCCAGCCACACTGAGGGGGCTGTGGGCTAGGCCTCTCAGGTCTCCCTGCCAGTATTTAAGGTAAGGACAGGGGGCCAGGACTCAGGAATGATGGGATAAGGTCAGGGATAAGCTTACCAGGTCTCCTTAGAAGTCTTCTGGGCAAGGATGGATATGTATGTGCTCAGGTTTTTGTGTCAGAATAGGTTTCATTTATATTGGGTAAATATCCAGAAGTGGGAATCACAGGGAACTATGCAAAGTCTTTTGAACTTAGGAACCTTCTGGCTTGCTTTCTATCAGGGCAGCTAATGGGTGCCTGAAGCTCCCACTACCACCACTCTTTTCTGGGATAGCACCTTATTGCTGAATGTCTTTTGGCGGAAACAAGAACTATGGTCAGACAACTCCAAAGTTTTAAAGAAGCTGTTGATGAGGTTCAGGTTGGATCTGGGATCTGTGCTTTTTTCTGTATTGTGCAGTTCCCCTTGTCCTCTTTCCCTGGAGCCCTCATCTTCCTGGATACCTCTGGAGAATACACTGAGCGCTTGCAGCCATGAGCGTAGGATGTGACCCAGACGCTGGACCCCTCTGATGAAGAACAGCAGTTTCCCAGCACACAGGGACTGAACCATCCCCACAATTCTGGCAGCAAGTCGACCCAGCCATGCATGTCCTGATTAATTCATGGAATACATTGTCTGCAAGTTATTCTTCTGCAATTCATCTCGGGTGTTCTCTGGAGGCCTTTTCAGACAGAACTTTCCACGCTGCCTTGGGCTGTGGATGTTTGCTTGTTCTTGTTCAGCTCAGCTTGCCTTCTCTTTGTAGGGTCATTTGGGATTTGGGAACTGTCCCTGAAAGTCCTAGGCTGACAGCTCTCCATTGTCTGCTTTGGATTTAGAATCAAGATAGCAGGCCTGACACCCTCCCTGAGACACTTGGCTTTGCCACAGCTCTACTTTTGAACGTTTCAGTGGAGGATTAATTGTTACTCATGATGCCATTGTTATCTGGCCATGATATAGGTCACTTTTGAGTTGGAGAAAGTAGACAGGGGGGTATTATTGATGGAAAATAGCCATACCAGATGGGAGAATTCTTTTGATTAATGAATTGACTTCAGGATGGTCTCTTGTTTTAATAAGCCTCATTTGAGAAGAGGTGAGCACAGACAGAGAGTGGTGCACCTTCCCTGGTGCCCTGTGCACTTGTAGAAATGTGTGTGCTTGAGGACAGGCACCATGGCAATGTGACCCTGCAGCAATGTCCTGGAACATACATTGTCCTGGCCTAGCTTGGTTAATCTGCTTGGGACCACAATGTTCCACACCCGGGTAAGGGGCAGATAGTGCTTGAGAAAATGTTTCCTGTTGGATTCCTGGAGACTCAAAATTAACTTCAACAAATAGTTATCTAGCTCATGCTGTGTACCAGGCAAAATGTATAAGAAGATACTTTCATTGATATTATCTGGGGATTACCTGGGTCAAGAGCGTGGAACCTCACTCATAACATGAAAGTCAGCATCCTGGGGTGGAGTACCATGCCTAACACTGCAAAAACAGACTGAAAACAAAAATCTGAACAATCTGCTACATCCAACTGCTTCTGAAAAAGCCATGCAGGGATAGCAACCCTTTAAATAATGAACTCTCCTAGAGCACTTCACACAGAGAATCAAAAGGAGAATCTGAGTTTTAGAAGATGGCTTTCTTTACCCTAGGGAACTTCAATGCTGATCTCACAAAGCGAGTTAGCCTGGGAGGAAGCAGAGTATCCTGTGGAGACAGGCATCAGGTCAGGTTGCCTGGGGACGAAGCCAGCTCCTCTCATCCTTCTGTAGTAGTGAGCAAGCGCTTGATCCTCTGAGCCTCAGTTTCTGCATCTGCAAGCCAGGAGTTTTGACTGCCCTTCCTGTGGTGGGGTGACATTCCACTGCATTCGGAAGCATCCTGAAGGCACTGAGCATCTGCCCAGCCCCTAGCTCTTGCATGCTGTTCCACCACCACGAGCAAATGTCAAGCTGCAAGAAGAAACCTGTTTTATTTTTGTTTCTAGGAAATGCCAAAATTCAGGTTTTCCCTACAGCCTTGTGAGGAAGCTTCTGAAAAGTGACCCACAGGCTCTGGAAAGCACGCACACAAAGGCTCCTCATGTGCAAACAGTGTCCCATCCGAGGGGCAGCTGGGAGGGGACACAGTGAGCATGGTGACTATGTAGTGAGCAGAGACCTGACCAGCGCTTCTGTATCATGTAGCACATGCCTTACTCAGTGGGTCTGAGGAGGCTGGCAGAGAAGCCGGCCAGGCTGGAGGCTCTGCTCTGGACCCAGACAAGGGAGGGCCATAGCCATGGCACACAGGGGATTCTCTAGGACCACCCTTGCCTGGGGCTTCCAGGATTCTTTGTGTGTGTGTGTGTGTGTGTGTGTGTGTGTGTGTTGGCATGCTCTGTCAGCAAGTGCCCTTACCAATGGTCTCTTGGGCCTGCCATGGAGAGTCAGAAAACAACAAGCTGTTGCTCTCTTCCAAAGAGTTAAAGACTGGAAAGTGAGTGTGAGAAGCAGTGCCTGTTTTTGTCCTAAGTCCACCCTCCACAGCCCTATGGTTGCAGTTGAACTAGAATCATCTAATGAAGACCTGCAGTTGGGAGCATTTTAGTGTTTCCAGGACACAAAAGGCCTTGGTAGAGGAGAACACGGAGCAGTACACACATGTTCTGGGGTACAGAAATGGACCTGCTCCCTCTGGTGGTTGACAGGAAAGGTGGCCAGAAGAGGTGGCTGCTGGGTGGATGGTAGCTCCAGGTTGCAATGGAGGCAGGAAGAAGAGGCCCGAGGCCATAAAGAACCTGTAATCTTTTGCACTCCATACCACACCTCACTTGGGGGTACTTTAAGGCATGGAGAGAGTCAAGATGGAAACGGTGTCAGCAGGAGGCCAGACTGTCTATACCAATAAAGCAAATTTGCCCAGAGAGGGAGAGGAGATTTTCAGAGCTACAGTTAAGCAAATATCAGTTGGGAGTGGAGAGGACCAGGAGGGGATGGGGAGTGCCATGGGCACCCAGCTCCTTCTCTCCTCTAGCTCCAGCCTTTAATGCAAATTAAACATTAAACAGGAGGTAATGGAGCGCTGATAGACAGCTCATGAGTGATCTGAGTTCCCTATTAATAGTAGATGAGTAGCAAAAGTGTGGGGGGTCACTTTGTCTTGTTCTGGTAGAGCAGGGGATAGAGACTGAGAGAACTTATGTGGGAGTGGAAGGAATAGCCCATGTAAAATGGGGTTAGAAAAATGCTTTTTTATTACTTTCATGTTAGAAAAACAAGTTGGATTAAGTTCTAACCTAAATTTTCTTTCAAAGACCATTTTTGTCAGGGTAATGTTGTGAAGCTAGTATGCAAAAGTGAATATTCCTGATATTTCTTCTTGTAAACTGACATCACTCACGCCTAAAGGTGACCTTGATAGGCCCCTCCCCCAAAGCCCTCAAAAGCCTCCAACCCTTCCTGTTGCAACCTTTGAGGGATGCAGCTTATGATACAGCAAGAGAAAGGGCTGACATGGAAATAGCAAGATGCAAGCCCCATGCTCTTCTCAGATAGACTTTCATAAAGGTTGCTTCTCTCCATGGATGCTCATTTCTGGCTGCTGGCACGGTTGAGATTTCCTACACTTGCACAGAAACAACAGAGAGGGCAGAGGGAGTCATGGAATACAATCACTGGTATAATCTAAAAATCCTCACATTTAGTGAGTGCCTACTATGTGTGATATGGGGCTGTTGATCTTTAGGGGTTTATGTATTGCCAGGAACAAAAGGTGAATTTTTAAAATTATTAGAAACAAGAAGACGGGGCCAAGGAGATTGCTGAGTGACTTAAGTGCCTACCTGGAAAGTGCAAGGTCCTGAATTCACTCCCTAGTACCAAAATAAAAAAAGAAAAGAACAAGACAGCATTTCAAGCAGTGACTTATGCACTCTGTGTGACAAAAACTGAACCTATTGACAGGAGCAAAATCACTACAGACTAGACTGCTTGGGCCAGATTCAAGGGCCAGGGAGTTAGGCACCAGTTGGAAAGATGTGACAGGGTGGTGGAAGACAAGGAAGGGGAGGGGTACTGGAGAACAGGCTGCGTGCAGATACAGAAGCAAGAATGAGAGTGACAGAGCTTTCACATGACACTTGAAAAAATACAGGCTACAAAATATTATGCATGGTATAGTTCTAAGTTTGAAGAGTTCGGAAGTTCTCAGACTATAGTATTCAGATTCAAATAATAAAGTCTTTAGAAATGTGTCCAAACATCAACAATATTTATCATTACATGATCTTTACTGTCTTCTTTTTACTTTTTACTATTTATAACTATTTATAAGAAATGACCCATCCTTGTCCTGGAAGAGAGAGCACCATTCCTTGTCCAAAGTAGGATATAGGCCTCACAAAGCACATGCAGGACTCCCAGTGGACAGTGTGCAGGGGAGGTCAGAAAGCCTGCAGCTGGGAGGACAGGTAGTCAGGGAGGCTGTTCTGAGGCTAGAGAACAGAGAGATATAGGGATGGAGCAGAGAACCTTTTGCTGGAAGAACAACTGGAATAGCTGGTAGGCAGGGTGCATGGGGAGGTACTAGAATATCACAGACTACCCACCCTTTTCCTCAAGCTGCAAGTTTCCAAGTCACAATCCCTTTTTGGGTGAGAGCTCTGAGGAGGGCGTTTGCCTGTGACCATCCCTGGCAGCCAAGCCAAGCAGGAGGCAGACCCACTGCCCCATCTGCAGTCTGCAGCTGCAGACAAGGGAAGTTGTTTCTGGGCTAAGTCTGGCTCTGACTGCTTATGCTCCCAACATAGTTCTCTGTGGTGGCTGCTTACACGTGCACCTAAGGAGACACAGTTGTCCCTGGCAGTAGTGGCTTTTACCTTCTGCTGCCTAGAAAGCCAGAGCACATTAAAGCCACCATCACATGAGAGTGATGACAGCCAGTGTGACCCAGAGCCAATTGTAGGTGGCTAGAAACTGGACAGGCTCTGTGACTGCACAGCAACCGTGATAAAAGATTAAGAGAATATTGATCACTTGTATTCACAGAAGCACTTTTATTTATTTGATCCAGCAGGCAAGGACGCACCACACTGACAGTCTCCACCCATGTGCCAGGATCTTGAGCAGCCCATGTACTGCAAGTGTGGCTCTGCCCTTGCCCGGTGAGCCTTGTTATTGAATCTGAGTGTTATGGTTTGTGTCTAGTTGTCCTCCCAAAGCCTCATGTGGTCATGGGGCGGGGGCTTCTAGAGTTTGGGATTAACTCATGACTCCCTGGGGTTATGGGTCTGAGTACGGCTGGGATTATGGGTGTGAGTGCTATGCCCAACCTGGGGCAGAGAACCTGAACGCAATATAAGAGAGACAGAGAGACAGACTCTTTGTTGTCACTGTTGCTATTCTGCTGCCATGAACTGGATACTCTCTACCCTGTGCCACTCTGCCTTGGATCCAGCCAAGTATGGACTGAAACCTCCAGTAACTGTGAGCTGAATAAATCTTTTCTTTTTTTGTTTTGGGTGTCGGGTATTTGTGCCAGCAAGGAGAGAACAGTAACTGAGACACTGAGTCCTTGGTGGTGTGACTAAAGAACCACACTGGAACTAGTTGCACCCCTCCCAGGAGACCTTCTGCCTTCATGGCTCCCACATCCTTCACCTGCCCTGTATGGACTCTATAGCTGGGGTGAGGGAAGGCTGTGGGCCCCAGGGAGAGCTCCGCATGCAAGTTTTTGTATTCTGAGGACTATTGCAGAATGGGAGGTGACCTATTCTTAGAGGCATAGAACCCTAAGCAGGGGCTTCAGTAGCCAGACTCCCTTGACTAAGATTTCAGAACATCTGTGCCCCTAAACTCTGCTGTCTGGAAAACCAGGGCAGCCCAGGTGGATGTGAGGATAAGCACTGCCTTCATAGAAGTTTTCACCTGCCTTCTCTGGGATTATGTTTCCAGATTGACAACTTGTCTCTGTGAAGGGAATAATGTCCCCATCACAATATCCTTACTGCTCTGAAGAATTGCAAAATAGTGGATTTTTATGGGAAAAATTTCTATCAGAATGGTGAACTGAAAGCATCAAGAATCCTAAGATTCTCATATAGTTCGTGCTGACATCTTTGAGTTGGAGAAAAAAGGCTTTTCCTTCACATTTACATTAAACACGGTGCAAAACAGGCACTTTATAAATATCTTTTTCTGTGAGTTAACAGATCAAAGTAGTAATGACTTATTTTTAAGTTTAAAAGCTTTTGAAATGATACTGTAACAGTACTACTTAGAGATCCAGATGTATAGTACAAAATATGTAAAAGTATGTGGTGTGGTAAATATCAAATGGGCAATGTCAGGCTGGGAGGGAGGTGGTAGGGAAGGGTACGGAGAGTAAGTTTAACTACATTTCCAGAGTTCTGTGCTTGAGCAGAATGGTTATATTTTTCTTCACTTTTTTGGGTACACCGGAAATATTGCATATATCTTTTTAGATACATATAACTACATTGAAAACTTATCTCTAATATAATGATGACGTCACAGGACTCAAAGCATGGAAAAGTAGAGTGAATATATCTGTTTCTTCCCCAAATTGGGTGCTTTTTTTCTGTTATTCATTAACTCTTACACCTTTTCTTTCTTTTCTTTTCAAGAGCAGTATATTTATTTGGGGAAAGAAGGCTTCTTTCTGAAAGACAGACAGGGTCCCTAGTGGGTTGCAATGGGCCCTACCTTTTCTAGGGATGTTTATAGAGCAAATCCAAGAGATGAGGTGTGCCCAAGGAGAAAAACAAGGAAACTTGTATGGTGCGCACAGGTGGGACAAAACTATGGTCAATCAATAAGATTATAAGCACAATTGCTCAGGTAAAAACTGATTAAATTGGAATCAAATGGGCAAGCAAATCTCGTAGCATGTGGGCATGAATACAGAATAGGGGATTTTCCTGTAGGGCAGCGGCTCTCAACCTGTGGGTTGCGACCCTGTGGTGATTGAAAGACCAAAACACAGGGGCCACCTAAAGCCATTGGAAAATATATATTTAAACCCTTGCTATGCCATGGTGAAATGTTATTTATTGGAATTAGTAATTTGAAGTAGCCACCTAAATTATTTTTTGGTTTGGGGTCACTGCAACATAAAGAACTGTATTTTGGGATCATGGCATTAGAAAGGTTGAGAACCACTGCTGTAGGGAGTGGAGTTAGTGGCTCTTCCTGGATTCCTCAAAGTGGTGCTTACCTATTTAGAATATCAACCCTTGATGTTTATCCTTAGGAAGTATACATAGGTGCATTTGCTTTGTCTTCTGTCTTGAGGTCTGACCCGCTGCTCAGGTCCCTGTCACAGCACACATAAGGTATATACAGATATAAGGTATCACATCTTCTGCACTGGCTTCTTTGAGGGCATAGCCCTATCTGACTGCCTATAATATTTTATTTAACTTAGCTGCCTGTAACATTCCTCCCTCTGAAGAATCATCCCAAAATGCCATGAAGAAGTAATGGGCAATGACTGCTCTGGCTTCTTCAGGTTGAAGGAGGTCATAGTTGTTGATACTTTCCAGAGGGTCAATCTAAAAGCCCTTCATAGACACCAGGCATTTTCATCTTGGTAGGCATATAGCTTTAAGCCTAGAGGAGACAAAATCAACAAAAAACAATTAAATATGCATGGGTCAAATCATAGAGTCAACAGGATAATTATGAATATAGTCAATAAAGATTTACACCAAGAGGAGCCAGTAATGGTTTCCCAAAAGAGGATAAGAATAAGATCCAGTCTGACATGTCATTGATTTGTCTCTAATATCTTGAACATTTATTGAGATATTAGCAGAAGCATCAGGAATGTACATATAACATTGAGGTTTTATAATTGCACAAGTACCTGCTGTTGGAATATCTGATGCCATCCAACTGTAGAGGATGGCCTATCTCATTAATTTTACTTCTTCATTTAGGATAGAGACCAGCAGTGGTGTCATTTAAGGCCTGCTGATTATAGTTAGTGAAAATCTTGATATATGTCATACAACACTCTCTCTAGACAAGACATGGTGGATCCCAGTAAAAGGAATCTTGCATAGTTGTTATTAGTTTTGTCAATATGGGTTTTGGCAATCTCTAGGCAAGAACAAATTTTCTGAGAAATTGGAGCATGTATAATCAAAATATAAGCATTAGAACTGATAGGTAAGTTTAGAAACTGTTTTTAAAAGACAGCAATTATAACACTGTTTCTTTGACTCCTTCACTGATGAAGTTTGACATTTTGTCATATTTCTCTTTACCTTTAGTTATAATTATCTCTAAATTTTTGACTTACAAGAATCAGATTATAACAATTAATGGATTATTTTATACATGAAGAACAATATATATTATACTTATAAAAAGCAGTCTCGCTTCAGCCCACCTGAGGTTTCCAACCACCTGAGACTTCCTCCAGCCCGCCTGAGACTTCTGACCCACCTGAGACCTCCAGCCCCCCTGAGACCTCAGGCCCACCTGAGACGTCCCCTGGACTGCTGCTAGCACAGCCTATACAGCATCAGGTCCGCCATGTGAATCAGACCTTCAGCCAGACACAACTGTAGCCTATCCAGCACCAGGTCCATCACTTGAGTCAGACCTCCGGCCTGACACAAGCTTCGGCTATCCAGCAGCAAGGCCCACCAATGAATGAGAACTCCCTCCCCGAGCCCACAAGCAGCTCAGCTGACCCAGCAGCCTGGACTGAATGACTAACCCTTGGGCACGCAGCCCTGGACCAAAGGTCACTGCTATACAGAATGATACAGACAAGGAGCAAGATGCAATCTCAGGTCCCAAGCCCACCTGTAACAGATACAGGAGACACTACCTTACAAGAAAATGGGAATCATGCAGATGAAATCTCTGAATCAATAGCTTCTGAGGTAGACAGACAAGTGCAGAAACGTATAGAGCAACTTAGATCAGAAATAACATCTGAAGTAGAAAAAGAAATGAATGAATTAATAGACTCTGACGTGGAAAAACAACTGCAGAAATGTATAGAGGAAACCAGGGCAGAAATAACCTCTGAAGTTAAAAAGAGACCTCTCTAAATTAATAGCATCTAAAGTAAGGGAACAACTACAGAAAGGTAGAGAGGAGAACAGAGCAGAAATAACCTCTGAACTAGAGAAAGAAAGGATAACTATAATGAGAGACTTCAGTACTACTAAAGAAGACATTGATAAAAAAAATTAAAGGAGAATAGAAAAATGATGGTGTCCCTAATGGAGCAATATAGGAAAGAAATAGATCGTATGAAAGAGTTTCAAAGAGATATACAAGAAAATAAAATCTCAACGACAAGCTGCCAAAACCGTATGAACCAAAGTGAAGATAGAGTCTCAGATCTTGAAGACAGTTTCGACAAGTGAAAAGATAAGAAAGGATCTCTTAAAAACAACCAGGATGCAGGAAAAAATAATTTAACATTTGCAAGATGATGCACAAATGAACAACGTGAGATTAATAGGAATCAACGAGAAAGAAGGGGTCAACAAAAATGATACAAAAAGAATATGGGCAGAAGTAATTGCAGAAAACTTCCCAAATGTGAGAAAACAATTGGACATTTAGGTAACTGAAGCATACAGAACCCCAAACAACATCAACCCAACTAAAAACACACCCAGACATATAATAATATAATAGTAAAAATCCCAGAAATCCAGAAAAAAAAAATATATATATATAATAAAAGCTGCTAGAGAAAAGAAACAGATCATATTTAAAGGAAAACCCATCAGAATAATGGCAAATTTCTCTTCACAAACCATGAAGTCAAGAAAAGCATGGAGCAGATTGTCCATGAAAACAAATTCCACTACAAACTGCTATACCCAGCAAAACTCTCCTGAAGTATGAGGGAGAAATGAAATGCTTCTGTGATAAGGAACAAGTAAAGAATTTCATGACATCAAAGCCAACCCTACAATTTGCACTGAAAAAAAATTTTAGAGAGAGACCAAAACGACCCAAACTCAACAAATGAGAATGGAAAGAACCCACCAAATAGGGAAACCAATTAAACACAGGAGAACAAGAGGTAAACAGTAGTAAGTAAAACTCATATCAACCATAAGTCAATGCATTTCAATTATAACCATTAATGCAAATGGATTCAATTCTCCACACTGACAGTGTGGATAAGGAAGCAAAATCTAACCATATGCTGTATATAAGAACACACTTAACTCATAAACTCATAGGCTAAAAGTTAAAGGGTGGAAAACAATACTACATGCTCCAGCACCTCAGATAAAAGCAGGGGTAGCAATCTTGTTTGCAGACATTCCAAACTTCAAACCAAATTTGGTCAAACAAAATAAAGAAGGCCACTACATACTGGTTAGGGGAAAAATTCAAGACAAAGAGGCAACTCTCATAAATATGTATGCACCCAACATGGGAGCACAAAGTTATATCAGACAAACCTTAATGGACATGAAAAAAATCTCCTATCCAATACCGAAGTCTTAACAGGACACCTTAACACTGCTTTATCCCAAAAAGACACGTCAAGAAGACAAAAAATTGGCAAAGAAGCAGAAGACCCGAAGGAACAATGGGACTTAGTGGACATACACAGACTGTTCCACTCAAACACTTCAGAATACACATTGTTTTGAGCTGCATATGAGACTTTTTCTAAAATAGACCACATATTAATCCATAGGTCATGCTTAAGTATATGCAAGAAAACATAAATTATCCCATGCATACTATCTGACCACAGTGCAATTAAATTGGAAATAAATAATGAAAGAAACCATAGGAACTACATGGAAATTGAACAGCACTCTTCTCAACAACCAGTGGGTTACAGATGAAATTAAACAAGAAATTAAACAGCATCTACAATTTAATGAAAATTCAAACACAACCTACCAGAATTTGTGGGATGCAATGAAAGCAGTTCTCAGAGGGAAATTTATAGCTCTGAACTCACACATTAAGAAAATAGAACGGGAACAAATAAACAATCTTACACAACACTTAAACTGACTAGAAATGGAAGAATAAACGAAATCCAAAGCCCAAAGGCAGGAGGAAATTATAAAGATTAGAGCAGAAATCAATTCAATTGAGACAAAGAAAACAATACAAAGAATTAATGAACCCAAAAGCTGGTTCTTTGAAAGATTAAATAAAATTGATAAGCCCCTAGCTAACCTTATCAAAAAGAGGAAAGAAAGGACTCAAAGTCAAGCAACAAGGAATGAAAGGGGTGAAACTATTATAGACCCAGCAGAAATTCAGAGTATCTTAAATAGCTACTTTGAGAATCTTTACTCTCACAGAATTGAAGACACAGAAGAAATGGACAGATTCCTAGAAAAGTATAAATTACCAAAACTGAATCAAGAAGATATAAGAACTCTCAATAACCCAGTAACAGTCAATGAAATACAAAATGTAATAAAAAGACTACCGACAAAGAAAAGTCCAGGACCTGATGGATTCACCACTGAATTCTGCAAGAAATTTATAGAAGACATAAGCCCAATACTTCTCAAACTCTTCAGTGAAAATGAAAAGAAAACAATCCTCCCGAAATCATTCCCAGAGGCAAGTATTACACTGATACCAAATCGAGAGAGAGATGCAAGTAAAAAAAGAGAACTACAGGGCAATTTCTCTCACGAACATAGATGCAAAAGTTCTCAATAAAATCCTCACCAATAGAATACAACAAATCGTCAAGAAGATTATACACCATGACCAGGTAGGATTCATTCCAGGAATGTAAGGATGGTTCAATATATGCAAACGTATAAATGTGATACACTATATCAACAGAGCCAAGGCCAAAAATCACATGATTGTCTCAATTGATGCAGAAAAGGCTTTTGACAAAGTCTAACAGTCATTCATGTTGAAAGTCCTATAGAAAATAGGAATAGAGGGCCTCTACCTCAATCTGATAAAAGCCACCTATGATAATCCAACAGCTAACATAATTGTAAATGGGGAAAAACTGAAGTCTTTTGTTCCCAAATCTGGTACAAGGGAAGGAAGTCCTCTACCACCACTCGTATTCAATATAGTTCTGGAATCATTAGCTGCAGCCATTAGAGAAGAGAGAGAAATAAAATGAATAAAAATAGGTAAAGAAGAGGTTAAATTATCAGTATTTGCAGATGACCTGATAATTTATTTGGAAGACCCCAAATAATCCACATACAAACTACTAGAATTAATACACAAATTCAGTAGCATTGCAGATTACAAAGTCAACACACAAAAGTCAATGACATTCCTCTATAGAGATAACAAACACACTGAGAGAGAAATTAGAGAAACAATACCTTTTACAATAGCACCAAAGACAATGAAATACTTAAGAATTAACCTAACTAAAGAAGTAAAAGAGCTTTTCAGTGAAAATTACAATACTCTGAGAAAAGAGATCCTAGAGAATTCCAGATAATGGAAAGATATTCCCTGCTCCTGGATAGGAAGAACCAACATTGTGAAGATGGCCATACTCCCTAAACTGTTATACAGATTTAATGAAATTCCTATCAAAATATCATCAACATACCTCACAGAACTGGAGAAGTCACTCTTAAAATTTATTTGGAACCAAAAAAGGCCCAGAAATGCAAAGACGATCCTGGCCAACAAAGGCAAGGCAGGAGGCATTACAATTCTTGACCTAAAATTATACTACAGAGCTACTGTGATAAAATCAGAATGGCATTGGCAAAAAAGTAGACCTGAGGATTAGTGGAATAGATTAGAAGATGCAAAAGTAAATCCAAACACACTCAGCTATCTTATTTTTGGCAAAGGGGCCAAACATGTTTACTGGAAAAAAGATAGCCTCTTTAACAAATGGTGCTGGAAAAACTGACTTTCCACATGTCAAAAACTAAAAGTTGACCCAGGTCTATCACCATGCACTAAACCAAAGTCAAAATGGATTAAAGAGCTAAATAGTAAAAGAGAAATCCTAAATCCCCTAGAGGAGAAAGTCAGAGGAAATCTTGAAGACATCAGGGTAGGCAAAGAGTTTATGGACAGGAATCAAAATGCATGTTTAACACCCGAAAGAATCAACAAATGGGACTTCCTCCAGCTGAGAAGTTTTTCATGTCAAAAGAAATTACCAACAAAGTGAAAAGACAACCCACAGATTTCGAAAAAAATTTTAATAAATATTCAGACAAAGGTCTTCTATCTAGAATTTATAAAGAACTAAAAACCAGTCCTACATATGCAAATATCCTATAGTCACCCTAGTGTAAGGACTCAAAAGAATAAATAAATAAATAAATAAATAAATAAATAAATAAATAAATACATTTTGGGTGGTACCAGGACCAGGAATCAATCTCAGAACCTTGCACTGTCTGCATTCTCAACCCCTATAATTTTTTATTTTTTTTTTTAGAATAGTGAGTTAAATACAAAATGCATTTGGAAGAGTTAAAAAATTAATGTTTACTGAAAGTGTTAATGTTTAATTGTTTGATCAGTCTTACATATCTATATCTATTGATCTATACTGATTTGATGATGAAAATATGTAATGCAACCATTGTTAAATTTTTCTTGTTTTGAAATTCTGTACTATATGTACTCTTTTTTTTTTTTTTTTTTTTTGCGAGACTGGGGTTTGAACTCATGACCTTGCACTTGCCCATGGAGCTATCTCCCCAGCCCCCACTATATGTACTGTTACTTGTTACTTTTTTTTCTTTCTTTGTTTCTGCTATTTTTGCTCTTCAAAATAAAATAATTCAAAAACAAAGAAGTCTCAGAATCATTTTGATTAGCTGGAAACATGGAGATGATAGACAGACAGATGATAGATAGATAGATAGATAGATAGATAGATAGATAGATAGATAGATAGATAGATAGATAGATAGATGATAGATATATCAGCATTTAGATAGGATCAAATTTCTCCAGGATAATAGCATAATATCTGGGCTTTTAGGTATAACTAGAAGAAACAGGTGAAGAAAAAGTTATTCCAGTTACTACTTAAGTGAGGTTTTCATTTTCTGTTGACTGTTTTTATTAAGATATGATGTTTGGAAGGAAGACCAGGGTTGGAGAAGGTCAAAGAAACCTGTTCCATTGTCCAGCAATAGGATACCTCCTCCACAGTCAAGATTACTCAGGGCTCCTCTGTGGAGATGACAGGTAGATTTAACAGCCTGCCAAGGGGAGGAGACAGAGTGCTTCAAGGCCCTTTATTCTTAATAGACTAGCTGGGAAGATGAATCTCAACTCTGGGACCTGCACCTCACAATGCAGTCTCACTTGCAGTGGCAGCCTTTTCCAGTCAGGGCATGGCTTGGAGGGCCTCTGAGGGCAGTTCCTCTTGTGATGGCCTGGCTTTCCAAAATTGTACCAGTTGAACCTAGTCTTTGAGCTCTTCTTAGAGCCTAGGAAATCAGACCTAGGGTCTGTTCTTTTTTAAGGTCACAACAAAGCCACTTTTTGGTCTCTTTGTTTTCTCTCCTTAGCTTTCTCCCAGTCCCAATTATAGAATACTCAGGAGGCTTTTACCTAAAGTGTGAAGTGAATTATCTGGAGCAAAAGGCATTCTTTATAACTTTTTTCTAATATCTGGAGATGGTTGGGTAATAAATTTGTCTTTAAGCTAAATCTGTCCTTCTATTGAATCAGGAGCTTTGAACGTATGCTTTACACATGATTCTATTAGATTATCTAAGAAGGCAAATCACCTTTCTCCTGAAAAAATAGTTGACAATTTAAAATAACTAGAGGGCTTGGTTTTTGCCCTTTTTAACCTTTCAAAAATATACACTTGAAAATGTTTCCTGTTCCAGTTTCCTGTCTGACTGTTGAGCCAGCAGGGGTCTTGGATAGGAACTGCTTGGAATCCAGTGAGAACTGATTGTTACCCTGGCTATCTGCTGTTTAAAATTAATGATGTGACATTCATCCCCAAAGGTAATAGCAGCTTATAATGCTGCTTGTTTTTTATTAGAAGTCAGTGTTCGATTTAAGATTAACATGGTGTCTTTCCAGCCCAACTTATCAATGTGAATAATTCCTCTGCAGACATCAATGTATGTATGAAGGTTATCTGAAAAATTTCCTGGTTCTATCTTGACATGCTTTAAGTTACTGAGAGAAAGAGATATCTGAACATGGATAGTTTCATGTAAATTATAATTATAGTTGGAGCATGAAAATTATTTTTTAATGTAAGGAAAGTTTGAACATATGGTAGTTCTGACCATTTCCCTCTTTTTTTTTTTTTACAGTATTTTAATTGTAAAGAAACATCATAATTAGTACTTCCCTTTGCATTCCATTTTGGCTCTACAGGGTAGGCAAGTGATATGTATGCGTGTGTAGAAAAATTTAAGTGGCTCTTTTTAGATACGTAAAGGTCAAACATCTTCTAGTGCTTAAAAATGCATTATAAGGGAGTAAGACTTGGACTTTGAGCACCCCATGTCTGAGATACAAAAAGAAATAACCTGGGCATCCCATTTTTATTTCTATTCAACTTCTGCATCGTCAAGGCATCCCTCACATAGATTGCACCGGAGGGCAGGTAGATGCCCCAAGGACACAGCCTCAATGACCTAACCTCCTCCCACTAGGTCCTACCCTTAGAGGTGCCTGCACCTCCCAAGGCACCATTGTCTGATGCCAAGACCTTCAACACATGGCTTTTATGGAACACTCCAGATTCCACACTCCAGGAGGGATGTTCTGTAGCCTGTGCTTGGGTTCTTGGCATTCATTAGCTGAAGGATCTGGGATTGCAGTCTGAAGAAGGGAGGATTGTGCCATTTTCTGTGTTGACTTAAACTGAAAGAAAAGTAGAGGATTTGTTTAAATGGGTCTCTAGGGCAGCATTTGGGTCTGCCAGAGGGCAGCAGTTCTCATCTGAGGGGTATTTTTGGGCCTCTGAAAACACCATGGGAGGTCAAGGGCTAGTGGCCAAGCTTGTGCAGGGTTTGGGAAGAGGAGCTCTGTACTGGGTGACCATGAGGTCCAGTTCCACACTAAATGGTTCCTAACCTGGGTGAATGATGGACCTGCAGCCCACAGTGCAGTGACAGCTGGTTGTTAGCCATGGAAGGGGCATTAATATGGCCCGAGAGCAGACTTGCTGTGCAGCCATAGATGTCCACACTGAGGAAGCAAATTATCTTCCACAGAGGTCAGAGTTGTGACCTGAGGACAATGCTGGGGCTCCAAGCACCTGAGCTTCAGCTGTTGGGGAACTTCTTTTTAAAAGCCTTCATGCTTTCTACCTTCTAACATGAAACTAGCTTTGCTGATCACCCAACTGTACTGTGAGCACTTGGCATCTTTCTGTACTGAATTTCTCACCTGCACTGCCTGGATGAAGGAAGTGCCAGGTATGCATCACTTAAGATGACCTGTGTCTAAAAGCACACACTCAGAAGCCAAGCCCTGTGCCACACAGCTGGACTGGCTCTCCAACAGAATATCTAACACTTAACTTTATCATCACCATGGAGCTAGAATTTTGAAATAGCTGCAGCAGAGCCCTATGTGTGTTGAACACTGTGCCACTGAACTATATGCCAAGTCCTGGGAAAATCTTAAGGAAGGAATTACATTTGAGACCTAAGAAGAACTTCTCATTTACTGCCCATATAGCAGTGGGAAGGAATTACATTTGAGACCTAAGCAGAACCTCTCACTTACTGCCCATATAGCAGCTGAAGATGGGTTAATAACATTGCAATATGTCTGGGATGTCTTCTCTCGGTCCACATGCACAGTGATGCGGACAGATATTTCACTCTTATGAAAGGATAATTTTGATGCTTTGCTAGGTTAACCAAAGCAAGCTAAGAAATGTTATGGGTCCCATGCTTAGAATCACATACAAATTTGTGTGTAGTATATGTGTTTCCAAGGCCCATAGGAATGTTCAGTAGAGCAATGGTCACAGGTAACATGTGGAGTCCTTGTTAAGGGCTCTGTCACGTGCTACCCTGTTAGTGTTCTTGACAACTCCTATAGCAGGCATTCATAGTCTCATCTCATGCAGGGGGCTCAGAGACATTATAGACATGCCCAGGTCTCACAACTACTAAGAGCAGAGCCCAGGTCTGTCTGACTTCCAAGCTGTGCTCATAATCCTCTTGCAATATAAACTTCCAGGGATAACTTGGCTATATCCATAGCCAGGCACTGAGAGTATATGCTATTTTGTTATTTTCTAAGTTATCTGATTCTTTTTTAAATTTCATATATTCTTTTAATATTTATTTATTTATTTATTTGGTAAGGGTCTCGCTACACAGCTCAAACTTGTAGTGATCCTCCTGTCTCAGCCTCCCCAGCGCTGGGATTATAGAGGTGCTCCACCATGCCCAGTTTTGGTGATCTGCATAGCATAGTTCTGGGTCCAGCACAGCATGTGGTACTGGAGATTGAACTTGGGTCCTTGCACTTGCCTATCTGTTTGTTTTATTTTAAAATTACAATAATAATGATTATTGGTGCTGGGGATTAAATCCAGGATCTCTCATTCTACCACATAGCTACATTTTGATTTTAAAAATACATTTTAACATTATCTATGTATCTAGTAAAACACGCATGTGTATTCCCCCTATTTGGATAGGATTAGAAGTCATTGCAAGTCCAAGCCCAGCCTGAACATCTTAGTGACTTAGAAGGACCCCATATGAAAATAAATACAAAGAGCTGGGGATTTAGGTCTGTGTGAAGGCCCTGAGTTCAATTCCCAGTCCCACCAAAACAAAAGAGCAACATAAACAAAAGCTCTAGGAAGAACCGTTCTAGAATTGAAACAAAACCCAGGATTTGGGTGGGGGTGGAGCTTCACAGTGGGGCTGCTGAGTTTTCCAAGCTGTGTCCCTGACAGTCCCATCACCCATTAGCACAGGTAGGAATGATGTCACAGGCACTGACATCCTCTCTTGCTGCGACAGTTTTAGGGCCAGATGGGTGCTGACCAGCCAACCACGCTGTCTTCAGAAAAGGAATCCACCTCCTACTCTTAGTGACAATCCTGTGCTCCCTGTTCCTTCGTCTCCCTCTGTAATCCTACAGAGGGCAGCTCTTGTGATATGAATCTTGATTGAACCCCAGGTCTTTACACTCAGTTTGTCCTAGAGTTTATCAGCGATTTTACTGGGTACTGCTCCACCATACCATTGTCACCTTCATTACTGCCATCACCTCGCCATCATCTCATCATCACTGTGAGATTCCCAGACTTCAGGCCCTACCCCTGACTGTGGGGTTGTGATATCCCTGACCTTGGATGTGGCTATAATTTTGAGTGAAAAGAGGCAAGGCAATGATGACTTTATTTTTCTTACTGGATTGTGTGAGATGCAGATAAACAACTTATCAGTTGATAGAGTCTCATGTGTGAGCTAGTCTCATTTTGGAGCCAGGATAGTGCCATGGGTAAGGGAAGCGGCTTGAGGATGAGCCTTGGATCTTGGTCCCATTCCCTCACTAATTCTACGACTTTGGTAATCACTTCTGCTGCTTCTGTTTCTTTATCCATAAGATGACTGATCTGCCCATCCAACTATGGGAGGTACAAGTGAATAATGGTTGTAAGACATTTGGTTTGCACATGTTTGTTTACTGTTGCTTACCTAGTAGTGTGCCTGGCAGGAGCAGAATCCATCTGTCCTTTTAAATGCAGAACACAGTAGGAGCTGGAAAATACTCAGATAATGAATGAGTGGATGGATGGATGAACAGGTACATGGTAAGTGCTTAAAATTACTATTATTATCATCAAGCCTATAATTCTTCCATCACTCCTCTTACAAAGATAAAAAGCAGTCAGGTATGGAGGCACACCATCACTATAGGATCCTAGGGCAGGAAAATCATAGTTAAGGCTATCTTGGGCCAATTAGTAAGACCATGTCTCAAAAATTTAAATCTGCCGGAGATGAAGCAATACTGTTTTATTTCTTCTTTAATTTCATCTGTGACCCATTGGTTGTTGAGAAGAGTGCTGTTTAGTTTCCATGTAGTCCTGGAATTCCTATGGTTTCTTTCATCATTTATTTCCAATTTGATTGCACTGTGGTCAGATAATATGCATGGGATAATTTCTGTTTTCTTGCATCTACTTAAGCATGATCTATGGACTAA
>PVJA010003092.1:0-66570 GCA_004027025.1 Myocastor coypus
CTTCTTCTTCTTCTTCTTCTTCTTCTTCTTCTTCTTCTTCTTCTTCTTCTTCTTCTTCTTCTTCTTCTTCTTCTTCTTCTTCTTCTTCTTCTTCTTCTTCTTCTTCTTCTTCTTCTTCTTCTTCTTCTTCTTCTTCTTCTTCTTCTTCTTCTTCTTCTTCTTCTTCTTCTTCTTCTTCTTCTTCTTCTTCTTCCTTCTCCTCCTTCCCCTCCTTCCTCTTCTCCTCCTCCCTCTCCCTCCCTCTTCCTCTCCCTCTTCCTCTTCCTCTCCTCCCTCTCCATCTCCCTTTTTTTTTCTCCTCCTTCTCCTTCCCCTTCTTCTCCTTTTTCTTCTCATACCAGAGATTGAACTCAGCATCTTATGCGTGCCAGGAAGGTACAGTTCAGGCTGGCCTTGAACTCACTTTGAAGCCCAAGCTGGTATTGAACTCACTGATCCTCCTCCACACTGCCACACCTGGCTGTTAAACCTCTTTTTCTCAAAGGTGTCTTACCTCAGGCATTTCATTATAGTTAGGCAACCTGAGTAAAACAATGACAATTCCATTGTACAGGAGGGAAGACTGAAACTTAGTGAGTTCTTGTAACTCGACCAAAGCCTTGTAACAAGTTGACAGATGTATTGGTTGATTCATTGTGTCTGCTTGAGAAGTTCAGAAATTTAAGGACTCAGCAGGGGGCCAGAAGACACACTTTGTAAGCATTCTCATCCTGTTCAAGAGCAGGGCATGGAGATGGTGCGAGTGCTGCAGACCCCGCCCTAGGACATGCTAGCCTACTTACAATGTAAGGGAGGGAAAGAGGCTCGCTCTGACTCCTTTTCACTCCTGCTATGTATTCCTGCCTTGGAGCCAGCGGATTCTGGACTGAAACCTCCACACACTGTGAGCTAGATAAAACCTTTCTTCCTCCCTTTTGTTTCTCTTAGTGCCAGGTGTTTATTTTCCTTCCATGTGAGGCGGCTCACAGGGTCAGCACTGAGACAGGGGAGCATCTCTGCCTCTCAGAGGAGGACTACCAAGGTGTGATGGAGAGGATGACTTCTCTACTGCCCTCAGCAGAGCCTGAGGAGCTCTATGAGCAAACTCTACTGCTGTATCTAAGCCTAGGAGAAGCTGCCTTACAGCTCTAATCTGGGTAAAGGGTGAAAGAATTGGCTGGGCCCCAGTCCCAATCCAATCATTATGGGGAGGGGTAAACACCCCAGGAAGGTGCACTCCACCGGGCTGCTAAAGGGCAGATAACATTAGCAGAAGCATCAGGGCAGGGCAATGATGGGCTTCCAGGCTGTCTGTCCCCTGGCTTACCAGGACAGGTAGGGCAGATGATCGTACTTAGTGTTTTGCATTGATGATGTCCACAAATTGAGGCTTGAGGGAAGCAACGCCCACGAAGAAGCCATCCACAGCTGGGTGCTATGAGCCAGTGCGTCAGAGACATTGGCCTTAAGTCATCCCCCAAGCGTCTTGTGCACTTCCTGGGCCTGTTGAGGTGTTGCTGTCTTGCCAGTGCCAACGGCCCACCCAGGTTCATAGGCCAGCACTACCTTGCTCCAGTTCATCGTGTTATCTGAGGTGACTTTAGTTTGCTGAAAAATTACCTTCTCCAGCTTCCCTTTTTTCATCATGCTTCTCCCTGAAGCAGGCAATTACTGCTAGTCCCTCTGCAAGGGCATGAGCCACCTTTGGTCGAATCAGCTCACCTGACTCCCAAACGTCGTGCCTTTTCTCTGAGTGGCCAAGGACTACCCATGTGACTCCAAGGTCTTTGATCATGCCAGGGCTGATCTCTCCAGTGAAGGCTCCATTAGTCACTTTGTAGCAGTTCTGCATAGCCACAGCTATCTTGGGATCCAGCTTTGGCCAAGCAAAGTTGATGTAGGCAGTGGGGGGAGTGCACAAACCATCTCTGTGTCTACTGGCACCTTAGTGGCGTTCAGGGTGTTGATGTTGATGGTGTTGGTGTTAATGGTGGTGGTGATGGTGTTGGTATTAATGGTGTCGGTGTTGATGGTGTTGGTGTTGATGTTGGTGGTGATGGTGTTGGTGTTAATGGTGTTGGTGTTGATGTTAGTGGTGATGGTGTTGGTGTTAATGGTGTTGGTGTTGATGTTGGTGGTGATGGTGTTGGTGTTGATGTTGGTGATGATGGTGTTGGTGTTGTGTTGGTGTTAATGGTGTCGGTGTTCATGGTGTTGGTGTTGATGGTGTTGGTGTTAATGGTGTTGATTTTGGTGGTGATGGTGTTGGCGTTGATGTTGGTGTTAATGGTGTTGGTGTTGGTGTTAATGGTGTTGGTGTTGGTGGTGATGGTTGTTGATGGTGTTGATGTTGGTGGTGATGGTGTTGGTGTTAATGGTGTTGGTGTTGATGTTGGTGGTGATGGTGTTGAGCTCCTCCAGGGTGTTCTTGCTCCCGTTCATCTTCCAGTTACCTCCCCCACAAAGAACTTCCTGGATGGCGCCATAGTGCTAGTGCCAACACACTGAAGGTCAGGGTCCACCTCCTTGACTTGTAAATGTAGGGTACTTTGCCTCAGCAGTGAGAGGCAGGTAACTGACACAACAGATGAACCAGAATCCCAGGTCTGCCCAGTTGGACCCAGTCACATGGTGTGGCCATGGTGACAGAGAGGAGGAGTGATTGCTCAGAGAGGAGACTCAGCTCAGTCACTGAAAGCCCAGTGACTCATCCTAGGGCACCCAGTGTCAGGGAGACTCCCAGCAGAGGCCCTCAAGCTGAGAACTCTCTGGCTTTTATTTAGAATATCAGTGTAGGTGAAAGAAGCAGAAGAAAACAGTTTGGGGCCAGTGAGATAGCTTGGTGGACTAAGTGCCTGCTTTAGTAAGCACAGGGACCAGGGTTCGATTCCTGGTCCCACATGCCACACCAGCCCTGCCTCCCAGGGCACGCTGAGCCACTGACCGAGTCTAAGTGTGGTGGCACATGCCTGTAATCCCAGACTAAAAACAAGAGGATCACAATGAGTCTGAGCTGTATAGTGAGACCCCTGTGCCAAATACAAAAATGAAAAACAGCAACAAAGAACAGTTTGGACCCTGTGTTCTCTCAAAGGTAGGCAGTTTTCTTTGGAGAAGGAGAGGGACAAAGGCCACACACAACATGTTTCCCCGATCTGAACTTTTTGTTGTTCAGCTACACGTTTCGCAAAGAATCTGTGTGCTTCCTTCCTTGGCCCAGTCCCCTACAGAACCCCAGAGTCTTTGATCTTCCCACTGCATGATTTATGGAGAGTAGCTTGTCCCATTTCCTTCAGTGGGATGTCGCCATGATGGAAGGGGCAGTCCCCAGAATGTCTGTTTCCTTGCTTTCTCTCCTAACAGCTTCTGCCCTCCGACAGGCAGGAAGGGCAGGACCTTTCAGGCCTTCTACTGCCCCAAGGCAGCTGGATGCCATGGGAGCCTCACAGATGCTAAGGAGCAGGGATGCTCACACATCAAAACCTCACCCTGCTGTGCAGTGGAACAGCTGCTGGGTTGCCTTGGATGCCTCTGTCACCCACGTGGCTGCGGTTCTTTGTAGAGTGCCTGGGTGCAAAGTTAGCATCAGGATCACCACGGACTGGAGAAGGAGCTGCGCTGGTCACCCCACAGCTCATGTAAGGCTTTCCCTTCCCTTCCTGCCCTGACTTCTCAGGCTGCCATTCCCATTTGCCCCAGTGCCAGTCAGGAGAGTGGGTGCAGCCAAAGTACCCTTCTCCTCAGCATCTCCCTCCAGGAAAGCAGGGAGCCATTAGGGGTGCCCCACCCTGCCCAAAGCCAGCACCGCCCAGTTCAAAGGTACAGACTGCTTACAAGTGAGGCACATGGCTGGAGTGTTGGCAGATCCTTCCCCCGACAGCAGACTACCTGAAGTGCTATCTGCAGTGACCTAGCGGCAGCTCTCTTGCTGTCTGGACTTCCGAAGCAGTTTTTGTAGAGGTCAATCAGATCCCTCCTGTAGGTCTCTGTTAAGCTGGGGATGGAAGCTGGCCTTTGGGGGTACAAGGGTCTCCTGAGGACAGCTGTGTACGGCTCTGAGGGCCTAGAGAAGTCTGTACTCTGGAGACACTCACTCTGGTTTGTGTCATAGCCAGAATGCACAGCTCATCTGCTCACGAGGAAGTCTTTCTCAAGCGCCTGTGCACATGCCAGACACCTTTCTCTGCCCTGAGAACACAGCAGTGGACAAAGCATAAAAGCACATGTCCTTGAGGCTAATATCAAATTACAGGGGGCAGGTGCTGTAACGCATGCAGGAGGGTACATGGGTGCATTTCTGTGATACCAGTTAATCTGGAGGCTGAGACAGGAGGATCACAAGTTCAAGCCCATCATGGGCCTGGGAAGGTAGTGGGCCCACTAGCAGAAAGGACAGAGAGGGCCTTGAGGTAGGGCTGGGTGGGACTTGGGTGGGAGTTAGGCTCTAACCTCCTATGGAAGTCAGGCCTGGCATCCTCTGGCTTTTGTGTGAAGAGGTCACCCGGGTGGGGAAGAGGGCAGAGTGGGCAGCAGTAAGCTGGCTGCGATTCCGTGGATGCTGCTCCTTGCCCCACAAGCAAACCTGTCACCTTCCAGCTGTGACAGACCCTGTGCTCCTTCCCTAACCACATTCATCGCTGCAGCCTCACCCTAACCAGGATCGGGTCTGGACAGCCAGGGACAATCTGGTTTAGAGGAGACAATGGGACTGTGTTAGAGTCAGGGCCCTTCTGAGAAGGGATCACAGGGCGCCCCCCGCCATGTGAGGACCCAAGGAGTAGGACCTTGGGCTCCTTCTGCAAGAGGATGTGGATGCCTGCAGGAGAAGCCGCTGCCCTGGGTCTCACGAGGACACTGGCTGGTGACATTCTCTCTTTTCCAACTCGTGTCCCAGCTCAGCAAGGTAGTACACCAGGATCTGTTGTCTGCTTTTGTTTTTCAGTACTGGGCATTGAATCCCTAGCCACTGCCCTGAGCTACTTTCCTAGCCCATTTATTTTGTATCTGGACCCAGAGTCTTGCTAAGTGGCGAAGTTGCTCAGGTGGGGCTTGAACCTGTGATCCTCCTGCTTCAGCTTTCTAGCGCTGGGATTAGAAGGGTGTGCCACCATGCCCAGGTGGCATTCCACCCTTGGGTACTGCAGTAACAGAGCTCCAAATATTTCTGAAAGTGGGATTTTAAGGCTGTTCTAGATGATTCTTTTTTGTTCTTTTCTTTTTTGAGTCAGAGTCTTGCTATGTAGTTCGGGCTGGCCTTGACCTCACTATATATTCCCAAGTTGACTGTGACTCCTGCTGATCTTTTCTTTTGTGTGTGTGTGTGGGGGGGGGCTAGGTACCAGGAATTGAACCCAGGACCTCACACTTGACAGGAGGGTGCTATCTCACTGAGATATATTCGCAGCCCTGGTGATTTTACTGGCTCAGCCTCCTGAGTGCTGGGATTGCGGGCACATGCCACCATGTTAACTGGTTTTCAGAATCACAGAGAAAACAAAGTTGTCCTAGCTTATAATATAAAACAATTCAAATAATTTCTATATTATTTCCCCAATACACCTTTGGGATAGCAAGATGGAAATTGTAGTTTCATTTTTTTAATTTAATGAAAAGCTAAATGAAGGACACAGACAAGGCATATTACTTTTCTAACTCAAATTTCACCCTGCGGTGTGACTGGGCTTTGCAGCTGAAATGAAAGTGAGAGGGCGAAGAGAATCCCCTGAGCTCTTGGAAAGGTTGGCCCTGGAGGACTGGCACATTCCTTGCTGCCATGTCAGGGTGCATTGGGTGGCCTGACATGTCTGCTAACCCCCACCCCTCCCGGCAAGCAAGGCTGGGTCCTGTGCCCTGGAGAATCCCTTGGGGGAGCTGTTTCAGTTGTACTTTAGTGAAGGGCTTTTTTTTTTATTGGTCTGGGAACAAAGATGCGTGTGAGTTGAGAACTGAGGAGAAAGCCTCCCTCCGGGGTGCACTGGTAAGGACCTCATCTTGGCTCTGCCAACTGGACAATACTATTGTGAAGAGCTTTCCTTGGGCACGATGTGTGCCAGTACGTGTTATGGTTTGCGTCTAGTTGTCCCCCCAAAGCCTCATGCAATCATGGGGCGAGGACTTCTAGAGTTTGAGACTTGACTCAGGATCTACTGTGATTGTGTGTTTTAGTACTGATGGGAATTTGGGTCTGAGTACTTTTGGGATTATGTGTATGGCCTAAGGCAGATAGGCTGAGGCACAGAGCCTGAATGTGATACAAAGAGAGACAGAGAGACAGACGCTGCTCATTGTTGCTCTCTGCTCCCTTGGTTGGTTGGTTGCCTCTGTTGCGAGTGGTGCTGTTCTGCCCACCATGAACTGGATGCTCTCTGCCCTCTTCCACTCAGCCTTGGGCCAGCCGAATATGGACTGAAACCTCCAGTAACTATGAGCTAAGTAAACCCTTTCTTCCTTCGTTTTGAGTGTCGGGTATTTGTCCCAGCAACAAGTAAAAAGTAACTAAGACAGTATGTAAATGAAGCAATGACGTAGAGCAAAAGGAAGGGCTGCAGGTGGGAAATGCTGGAAATAGTTACTTAGCATTCTCACAATGTTTCAGAAGCATCTTGGGAATTTTTTTCCTTTGTATTAGAGCATGTTTGTGATCCATAATACTTACATCTTTCCTGGGTCTCGGTACCTATATGCCTCACGTCTGGAATATTTTTATGCCTTTTTCTCCCATCTTTGATCCCTTCACTTCCAAAAGTCCACCTCCCTCTTTCCTGCCATTGCTCCTTTGTGTTGCTCCTGAAATTATCTGCACTTGGGGCTTCTCATACAGGAGGGACTGTGTGAAGCTTAGCCATTCTGCTGGGGATTGTGGTCTAAAGATGCACCCACTTTCCTACAGGTGACTCAGATGTTTAGATTTATCCTTCTTTGTGAATATAAGCCCCTGCCCCCTCTGATGTCTTGGCTGGGCTACCTCCTGGCTTTAATCTTTTATTTTCTGCACCTTGTCTGTTGGTCAGAGGTGTACCCTATGCCTGTGGGTCTCTGTTATTAGAGTTCTTCAGAGAAACTGAAGTTGTTTCAAAGAGTTGGCTGACGCAATTGGGGAGATAAAGCCTCTGCAGTCTGCAGGAGAGGTCAGTAGGTTTGAGCCCAGTGCACTCGGGTCTGAAGGTAGAATTCCTCCCCTTTCTGCTTTAAAAAAATCTTTTTTTAAAAAAAAAATTACTTATTTATTCAGTACAGGATCTCACTATGCAGCTCTGTCTTATAGCAATCCTCCTCTCTCAGCCTCCCTCCATTGGGCTTATAGGCATGTACAACCATTCAGTAGCTAGCACGGTGCACCTGGGATTTCCAGGGCTGGCACAGCATGTGGTACTGGGGATGGAATCAGGATCCTTGTGTTTTCCAGGCAGGTGCTTAACCTGCCAAGCTACATTCCTAGCCTGAACTCTTCCCTTTCTTGGAGAAACCTGTTTTTTCTGTTACATCTACAACCTGCTTCGATGAGGCTCACTCCAGTACCACAGGTAATCCACCTTAGCGATATCTATTGATCCAAACACAGGTCTCACCCAGGACGCATGCTCACAGCCATATCCAGATGGTGTCTGATCAAACGAACACCTTCACCTAGCCGTGCACATCAGGAAGCCCACCACACCAAGTCAGGACCCCATCTCCACGTCCAGCTTGGCCTGTGTCCCAGTGACCTTGTAGGAAAGGGCAGGAAAACTAGGGCCCTGCTGGGTCCTCCCGGTGAGTGCCACTGCCCCCCCCTCGCCCCCGCCAGTCTAACAAGCCTGTATTTGCCACCTGCTTTGTGGGCCCCTCACAGCCATGTGCAGCTTTAGCAGAGGCTTCCTCCTACGGGCAGATGGCACGTCCGTGACATGCACATCAGTGTAGGAAATTATTCAGCTCCCTGGTTCCATATGGTGACATATTCCTCTTGTGATCCTCGAATGTGGATGTGTTAGAATTTTGTGCGTGCATCTGGAAGCATGTGCCTCACATCTGGAATTTCACAATATCAAGGGGCCAGATGTTCACTCAGCGATCACGGGTGTCTATACATAGCTGCTGCTTGTCCCTTTAAAACGGTGACAGCTACACTTCCGTCCTTTGCTTTATGGAAGGATCCTGTGCATGAACACACAGCGGAGCGGAGCTGCCAAATCACTTGCAAATACGGGCAACGTCAGTTTAGTAGCATTGCACAGTGGGGAGGGAAGGTCACACTGCTGAGGACTCTGCACCCACACTGGGTCTGGGTGCAGCGTTGCTCTCAGGATTGCTCTTTAGCTGGGCGTGGTGGCGCACGCCTGTAATCCCAGCACTCAGGAGGCTGGGGCAGGAGGATCGATATGAGTTCGAGATCAGCCTGGGCTACAAAAGTGAGCTCAAGGCCAGCCTGAACTGCATAGCGAGACCCTGTCTCAAAAAGACAAAAAAAAAAAAAAAAAAGGATTGCTCTTTGGGGGAGTCAAAGGAGATTTTTCTTTCAACTGCAGAGCAGAGGCTTAGTGAATGAGGACTACAAGGGTGATGGAAAAGCTGGTTAAAGTTTAAGTGAAAAGGAAAAACTGATTTCCTACAGTAAAAGACAATGTCAGGAATCCCTCTCTAAATCCTCCCCGTTCCTTCAGACACCTGTGTCGCACCGTCCCTGCCACTTTCTACGTCAGCTCTGAAGTTGTCTTTTGTGAGTGTCTTCCTTTGTGCTGTAGTGGCTGCCTTATTATCTTGTCTGAATTGATTAAAAATGTTTCCCTTTCATGGTCACTTTGACATTGATGCACAGCCAGTGTCACACGGTGCCTGACCCAGTGAATAAGGTGGCTGAGGCCATGTCATTGTGTTTTATGAGCCTGTCTTTCTGTTGATGGCACTTGGCAGCAGCACACACTGTGTGCTTTGCCGTACCTCATGGAGACGGAGCTTCGGCTCAGGACTCCTCAGGAGGGGACAGAGAGGAGGGGCATATTGGAAAGCCAGGGAAAGGCCACTGGCAAGTATCCCAGGGTAGATGGAGACAGCACATTGGACAAGGCCCTGCTGAGACCCCTGAAGGGAGGCGTCCATGAGCCACTAGGGAGCTGTCTGGGTGCTGAGCAGGTGAAGGACCAGTGGGGGACAGATCTCTAGGCCAAGGTGACCACCGATGGGTGTCTGCTAGGTGCTCGTTGGCTCTTTGCAAGCTTAGGGCCCAGGAGTGTTGGTGCAGGCTAGCCCAGAGGTGCTGAGTGTTTCCCTTTGAGAACTGATTTTCCCTGAGGCAGCAGGGGCTGCAGTCTGCAGAGTGGAGGAGCTGTGGTGTTTTAGAGTCCAGCCCAAGACCTTCCAGGCCCCCACGGAAGGAGATGTGCTCACTATAATCCCACAGAGGAAGTCCAGGATAGATAATGGCTGCTGGAAGTGACAGTCATTGCCGCTGTCACTTCAGTGCCAGCTGACCTTGCTGGGCCATCAATGGTGGGAGTCGGATGTCCCCGCTGTCCATTCTGGAGGGGAATGAGGCTGGGGTGTATGAGGACAGGAGAGGACTGTGGTCCATGACGTGCTATTGGAAGGAGAAGGAGGAGGAGGAGGAGGAGGAGGAGGAAGAGGGAAGCAGGCATAGGTGCAGACAGAGCAGGAAAGGCTCTGGGTCGAGATGAGTCTCTGTGCTTGCAGGAGAGGCTGGTCAGTGTAGGTGTGCCACCGAGGGGGGGGCAGGATAGATAGAAATCTACAGGTGCAGGAAGGTCAAGTACCACCCTGAGGGCCATGGCCCAGGCAATGTGGGTACTGGGCAGCAGGACAAGGGCTCCATGGGGGGCTGGGCAATGGGCAGCTCTGGGGTTCAGCTGAGAAGAGCCTGGGCCAGTGAGTTAGGTGAGGTTATTTGGAGGAGCAGGCAGGGGAGCAGAGAAGAAGGGCAGAGAGGGACCTGTTGTATGTTGGGAGGTGGCAGGAAGCCAGGAAATTGATCAAGTGTGTGCAGGTAGGACTGGGCTTCCCTTCGTGGGAGTAAGATGCTACGCCCAGTGCTGAGAAAAACATCCTGCCTGGTTCAGTATAGAGAGAAGGACCAAGTATCCTTAGTAGAGAACAACAGAGCCCAAGGACACTTGCAGGGAGTTCTGGTTGTCCCCTCCCCTGCTTCGAATGTTTTCAATTTCCCCAAAGCAGTTAAGCAATTTCCTGTTCTTGAACACTGAATAAAAGGAACATCCTTCTGAGGATCCAGGCTCACTTCGAGAGGGACAAGTCTCAGTGAATCCTCTGAACTACCTTCATCAGGTCTTCTCGTCGTTTCTTTCGGCACTGACACCAGAACAACACAACAGGGGCCTGTTATGGGGCTTCATTGAGGATGGCTGGGATAGGTCACTTTGGGGGTCTGGCCCAGGCCCCTGTCCCCCGAGACACATCCCAGGACTCTCCCTGGCACCCAGGTTGTGAGGCCTAGCTGCACTATGAGAGACGCCTCCAGCCTTAGGGACACTGACTCACAGCTGAGGGAGGTGCTGAGGTACTGCCAGGTGGGCTCTGCAAGCTGGTCTGCTCAGACTGTGTGGCTCTTGGTCACAGAGGTGACAAGGGAAGCCTAAGAGCTCTGCTGCCTGCCAGCATGTGGGGGAGGTGCCCTGGCTTCTGAGTCTGACCCGACTCTGCTCTTCTGCTCACTCTGTGGCTGGGAGGCTGTTGCCGTCTGCCAACAGTTCAAGGCCCCTTCCAGGAGCACTGTCAGTTCCTTCTTGGTAGGAGGTGGGGGACACAGTCGTTTGTCATCACAGGACACTATGTGCAGCCCAGTGTAAAACCAGATCAGGGTAGAGTGCCTGGAAGGTGCTGGCGGTGGACTCCAGTCCAGGGCTTCTACCGAGGGATCAGGACTTCAATTTACAAACTGCTGCTCTGTCACTGCCCCGCACCCTGAGATGGCCTGGTCATGCTGGGCTGAGTCCTGCCTGGGCTGAGCAGGGACCGAGTGTGCCCTGCACCTGGCCAAGGTGTGGGCAGCTCTGTGGGCCATTCTCACAGAGCCCCTTTCACCGACACCACAGAAGAAACCCTTGTAGGCGTCTGTGGCGGAGAAGAGTGTTTTTCTCTGGAGCCACTAGATTTTTTTTCTTTTTCTCGCTTACTAGTGGTGCGGCCTCAAGGGGCCTGGGGACAGTGTTTGTTGGCTTGGAGCAGCTCCGGGCAGCTTTGAGCAGGGACTTGGAGCCTATGGTAGTGGGGGTGTGAGTGGACAGGGGCACTGTGCCCTTCACTTGGTTTCCTTACTTAAAAACTTTTGTGGGCTTATGTATGTAAACTGTACTCACTGCGTTTAGAAAGGTGAAGGAAGGTTGTGGGCGTGTGGTGAACACGACTCTCTGCAGGTCCTCAACATGCAGACTCCTGAGACAAGGATCTGAGCTCCGTGTTGCATTTGCCGAGCACTTCAGGGTGCACAGGCAGAGAGCGAGTCTCACCGTGAGCAGCGGTGGCCTGGAGGTCCTGTCCACCAGCTCCCTTCTGCCTGGGCCAAGCTGTGCCCCGGGCCTTGTACGCCGGCTGTGTAGCTACGGCCAGGCTTGGGCCTGAGTTTGAGAGCACTGCTGTGGATGCTGCATCTCCACAGAAAGCCGGGGGCCCAGGAGGGCTCCAAAGCGCTCTGGAGGGGCAGCAGCGACACTAGAAGACTTTTCTGGAGAAGGGGAGAAATAAGCACCTGTGTTTACATGGTGCTTTCTGGTCATTACTGCTCAGAGTGTCTCAACAGTGTGATGTGGTTAGAATAACTCGTGCAGGTGAGGAGACATGAACCACCCTCTTTTATTGCCTTTTTACCTCCTGTAAGAAGAGACTGAACTCAGGGCCTCTTTGTTGAGCTACATTCCTTCCATTTTTATGTCTTTATCTTGTGACAAGATCTTGCTAAGTCATACATAGCTTACATACATAAGTCATAGCCCACATCGGAGTGGAACTTGTGGTCCTTCTGTCTGAGCCTCTTCAGCGCTGGGCGTACAGGCATGCACCACCAGGCCCTGCTCTCCTTGGTGTGTCGGTGGAGCAGTCACACTGCTGGCTCTGCACCAGGGCTGGTTCTCACTAGGCTAGGCCAGTGGCAGGCCTGGCCGGTCCTCGCATTTGCAGCTTCGTAAACATAGAGGAGAACAGGGCCCTGTGTGCCTGGGCCTGCGCAGGCTGGGATCCTGGCGTCCCGCCCAACGCTAAGGGGCGGGGCTGGCTGCTAAAGGGCGGAGCTAGTTGTTAAAGACCAGGGCCTGATGCTTGGTCCCCTGAGCTATCTCGCTGGCCCTTAAAGTTTTCTTTCATTTCCTCCAAGGGAGTCAGACTTTTCTTCACCCTTTTGGGCACAAAATGCCCACTTTTTGCTCAGTCGGGTTAATGAGTGAAGGTTCATACTCAGCCCCAGACTTTATGTGGAAAGGCAGGTAGTTCAACCAAGAGCAATTCTGCTTACCACTCAGTGTGGCTGAGCACCCAAGCAACCCACTGGATTTATGAGTACTATTTTCACCCTTCCCCTCTACATGATTCTGTGCGCATTCATGAAAATGACTTTGCCTCCACATAGCTTTACAGCTTTTAATTTCCTTGAACTGTGTCATGAACCCAGCCAGTATTATCTAATTCTTTTCATATTTGTTGCTGAGCAGAAGTGCTGCTTCTAGGGTTGGCAGCGAAGTCAGAGATAGACTGCTAGCGTCATGCGGCGTTGGTGAGGCTAGGTGGTTAGCTGGTGTCGGTAGAGGGAATCATTCCTAGAAGAAGGCAGATTTTATTGGGTGCAAGGTTAAATCTTCATCTAAGAAGAAACTATTCCAGGACCAGGGAGATAAGGTCTAAGCACACACCTGGCAAGTGCAAAGACCCAGGTTTGATCTCCTGTGCTGCATGCTGTGCTGGTCCCACCCTGGGCCTGCTGTGCTAGCCACTGAAACCTGGTGTGGTGGCACACACCTATAATCCTGGCTCTGGGGAGGCTGAAACAGGAGGATCACTGAGTGTGAGCTGTGTAGTGGGACCCTGTACCAAATAAATAAATTGAAAAAAGAAACCGTTCCATGATATATGACTCGTGTGACATAATTCACGTGCTTTACAATTACTGCATGCTTCCCTGGTGTAGGTAAATTTATGCACATGGGCCTGGTATAATCTCACTTCATCCCTCCACGTTTAATTGTTGCACCGTCACCCCTGGAGGCCACTGCTCTCTGTTCCTCAGCACACATTGGCAGAAGTGGGGCACTGAGTCCAGAGCCCTTGCCTGCAGCACCCCAGGGATACCAATGCTGCCTCCTTGCTGAACTCAGGGGTTCCTCAAATTCAAGTTGAGAATGGAAGAAGGAAAGCTAGAGGGAGAAGAGGATGGTGGAAAAGGAAGGCAGGGAATTATAGGAAGGACATCAACGTGTCAGAGAGTGGGGCGTGTTAATAAATAGCTGCGAATTCCAGCACTCAGGAGGCTGAGGCAGGAGGATGGTAGGCTTAAAATTAGCAAAGGTGCATGGTCAGCTGTTTGAAGCATGTAGTGGGACACTTTCTCAACAAAACCAAACATCTATGAGAGGGTGGAGAGATATCTTGGTGGTCTAAGAATCTGACTCATAAGCACAAGGACCTGGTTTTAATCCCCAAATGCCATGCTGGCCCCTGGAACCCAGGGCATGCAGTGAGGACCACTGAAACTGGCCATGGTGGCTCATGCCTGTAAATCCCAGCACTCGGGAGGATCACTATGAGTCTGCGCTGCGTAGTGAGACCCTGTGCCAAATACATAAATAAAAGATTTAAAAATCTTTAAGTCTATCAGAGAATAAACTTGAGGACCCATTTTAAAGGTACACTGGTTTGCCCAGCTCTTTCAGGTAGGGAGACATTTGGCTCTGAAATCATTTGGAAACTACTAAAAGCCCTGATTGCTTGTCCAACAGTGACGTACAACGCTAGGGACTAGGAGAATATGGATTTCCTCCTCACATAATAAAATGCTTTTGCAGAAAATTTGGGAGAGTTTCAATAACTTTTGTGTTTTCTTTCACATTATTAACGTTATTCATCTTTTTAGTATGAAAAATGTTCCTGTATGCTTTATGCCCCCAAACTGACTTTTCCATTGAATTAAAAAATTAAATGTACTTACAGATATTGAGCTCAATAACAATATTTTTATTACAGAAATTAAAGGGTTTTTTCACATTGACGATAGCAATGTGCAACTGTAAAACTATGCTTGGAATACTTGTCATTCTGGTCTTTTAGATGTGTGCTGCTTCTAATGTAAGTTCAGTTACTGCTATACTTTCAAGTAAATGGTTGGTTTACCAGAAAATAAAAAAGGGTATTAAATGAGAGTAAGAGATTAGGAAAAATGCCACAGGATTGACAGGCTACAATTTTGTATATCCTTAGATTTCTAAATGTCTGTGTAAAAATATGTAATTGCTTTTATCAATTCAGTAGAGATTTATTAGAATACCAATGATTGATGGAAAATACCAATTCCAAGTTAAGTCTAAGATGCTTGATATTTAGAAAGACAGTGATATTAAACTCAAGCACCCATGTTATAGAGTAATAGTCTCACCAAGCTTTGCTTCTAGAGGGCTAAGAATGTAAGTTTACAGACCAAAAATTAGAGAAAAAGAAGGGCTACAAGGATAGCCAATATTTTGGCCCTAGCCCTTCAAGGTCAGTGAGGAGTGAGGACAGAACAGAACCTGTGCTGTAACATCCTATATCTCAGTGGTTTCTCAAATTTTCTGTTTAAGGAAATTATTAAGGGCCACAGAGGAAACAGATTGAAGGTATACAGTATGCCTAAGGAGAGTCACTTAGAGAGAAAACATCCTCTTATGCTTTCAGAGAGCAAACTGGTCAAGCAATGGTCATGACTCACCCAGATGGCTGATACTGTCAATAGTTGTACAAAACACTGTACATGTTTCAGAGTTAATCCTGAGGGAATTTGATTGACCTTGGAAGATACAAAAGTTCCATGTTTTGTTATATAGGCCTCGCTTTAACTTGCCCTTAACCACCCAGCAGAAAAGTTTAAATACAAGGCATAAAACATAAAGCTAGATTAGTATGTTGAGCTGTAAAAGGCTTAAATCAACAGTTTCTAACATTGCCAGTTTCGCCAGTAACCCACTGCAATTATGGAACGTTGAACTATGTATACACTACTTTCTCTTAGTACAAAGAAAAGAAATTTTTGCACCAAAAATGATTAGAGAATTTATCATATCTACACCCTGTGCTCTGTGTAACTACTACAAGGACAACAATATGCACTGTATCAATTATTGCGAATGTTCTACTAATGCGTTTTGAAATTATCATATTGTTATTTCTTATTAAAAATAATAAAAAAGAAAGATACAAAACAGTTTCATCTGTAATCTATGTCAACATTCAGAGGAAGTCAAATTAATCTCTCCTTTTTCTTTTTTTATGTGTTTAGTACAAGGACTATAGGGTTTATGTATGCCTCACTACGTAGGTCAGACTCATAATGATTCTCCTGTTTTCTGCCTCCCAAGCACTGAGATTGCGTGCATGCACAGCCACGCCCAGTCTCAGTGGCCATCTCAGTATGTCCCAGGGGCGAGGCTGGCACAGCACACCAGAGATCAAACTCCTGTCCCTGCACTGCCTAAGGAGCTTTAGTCTGCTGAGCTATCTGGCCTGCCCAATTTCTTCTTTTTCTTTAAACATCCTTTATTTTACTTTTATAATGTCTAATGGAAAATGGGCCCAAATATTTATTTTTTAAAATGAAAATATCACTCCTTCCTTTTCTAGTTCTTTTAAACATTATTTTCTTTGTCCATACATGTAGTCCACAGTGATCATGTCCCTCATGGGGGCTATGCACACACTGACACAGCTTGATTTTTTTTTTTTTTTCTGGTACCCAGGATTGAACTCAGGACCTTGCACTTGCCAGGCAGGTGCTTATGCCGCTGAGCCATCTCCCTGGCAGCTTTATTCTTTCTCTTCTCTCCCTCTATATCCCTGCTTCCCTTTGTAAAAGCACTATCCCCTTGCTTCCTATCATCCACCCCTTATTTTGCTCTTTAATGATTTGTGTCCAAGTTTCTCATACAAGAGAGACTATGCTATGTTCAAGCTGTGTGACATTCATTATCTTTCTCAGTGCTTGACAGTTTAGGGTCACAGAAGGCATCCAGGAAACAGAGACCAAGCCCAACATATGCAGAAGGTGGCAGACAGGTGACAACCCTCCCTCCATCCCTGCCTGGCCCTGCTGCTCCAGCCACCCTCTGTTCTCCTCTAGGTGGCTGCGTCCTTACCTCCTACCCCACTGCCTCGACACCGGAATGCATGGCACAGTCAGGCCGCACTTCTGGTCTGGGGATCCCAGGCTCAGCGGCACACATGGCTCTCTCTACCTTGCCAGGTCTCCACCAGGTGCCACCCAGGGGGCTGGGTACTGATGCCAATCTTGAACCCACAGATGCTTGGTGGTGACGGCGGCAGTGGCAGAACTGACATTTCTGGGGATCACATGACCACAATGCCACAAGCAACAAGCTGTGTGTGTCCCATGGTGAGGGTCCCATGCCACCATCTGGTGGCCATAGTGTCTGGAGTAGACTTGAGAAGCAGAGTACAGGGCACATGTGACACAGGGAGTTGGATTTGACAGGCAGCAGGCTGAAGTTCTGTAAGATCAAGTGGGAAAAGCTGGTAGCACTTCCATGTCAAAGTCTCTGTGAAGATGTCACAGACGGCTGCACCATTCACCACAAAGTCACCCTCTGAGGGCTGCAGGTGGACAGAGTGTGGGTGGTGAATGGAGAACCCCTGCTGGCTTCTGCCAAAGTTGCTGGGGAGCACACAATAGCCCTGCAGCTATTGCTTTTTGTGACTTATGTTCAAGATCAGTCCATGGCACAGAGCCCAAGGCATGGCTGCTGGCTGCGTATCCCTAGCCTGGCCTTGGGAGCTGAGGGCAGATGCTATCTGTGACTGTGGGCTGTGATTTATCTATACCTTGGCCTTGGCAGCCGGGGCTAGTGCCATCCTCCTGCAGAAGGGTCAAGAGAGTCATCTCTCCCCAGGGTCTTTTCTCTGGGCATTTGGCCGTCATCCTGGATGCTGTGTTCCATGCTATGGGGCTCCTCGCCGGCACCTTCAGCCCAGGCTGCATGCAGGCCACTGTGGATGTAGACACAACGCAGAGGATGGGACCTGCCAGGCTCCATGCCAGATGAAGAGGGCAGGGTGCTACAGCTCCCCAGGGATACTTCATGATGCAGGTGACAAGTCTGCTCAGAATTTCTGGAAGGGTTCTTAGAAACACACAATTCAGAGAAAATTGTCAGATGACCCTGTGTGTGCTCCTAGCCAGCTTTAAAATTACCATCATTTTGCAAGTATCCTCCACTTTTCTTTTCTATAGTTTTAAATTTTCATTTGTTTATTTCTGGTATTGGGGATTGAACTCAGGACCTTGTGCTTGCCAGACAGGCACTTCTGCTGCTGAGCCTTCTCCCTGGCCCTTCTATACTTCATGTCTATTGGGATGGAAATATTACTGGACTTGCCTCAGAATGGCAAGTCCTAAATAGAACATGATTTTGCCTATAAAACTCCCAATTCATCTTTAATGATAGAGACCTTGGAACAATCAATTACACCGTGAGACCTGCACAGCTCCGTATCAGATGCCCAGGCATCTTCACACTGTCACACGTCACCATGGATTTGGTGGTGTCTTAAATACCATTACTTCTCCATCTCCTTGTGCCAATGTTCCTGTCATTTTTTCCTATCCGCATGTCGAGCACATGAGGTCACCCAGACTGCAGAACCTCCTGCATCCGGGCCTGGCACCTTGCTGCCTTGTCGCGGTGTGGATTTGGCTCTCACTTTCTGTGAACTAGCGGTGGGTGGCCTGGGGGCTTGATAGGCCAAGGCTGAGTCCTCCCACCTGGGGCAGTATCTGTGATGCTCACCCAGCAGGCATCAGCTCCAGGCCTCCCAGCAGCCAAACTGAAGGCAAGATGTTTTACACAGAGATCACGAAGTAGACTGAGCCGGGTGTGGTGGTGCACACCTGTAATTCCAGCACTTGGGAGGCTGAGGCAGGAGGATCAATGTGAGTTCGAGACCAGCCTGAGCTACAAAAGTGAGCTCAAGGCCAGTCTGAACTGCATAGTGATACTCTGTCTCAAAAAGAAAAAAAAAAGAAGTAGACTGCAGTGTGGAGAGCTATGGGCTAGATGCTCAGATTGTTCTGTAAATGAAGTGCTAGGGGAATGAACGTGTGTGAGTGCTGAGCCACAGAACGAATCCTCAGACCCCAGGCTTGTGCACACCGAGGTGAATGCTTCTATCAAAATGCCACAAGGTCACTCTGGGTCCTGTCTAGCTTAACATCCACTTTTCTTTATCAATATTGCCTTTCCTATCAAATACAAGTACAAAAATCTTAGTAAAAAAGTAATGGAGAAAATCTGAAACTCCTTTCACTTCTCTTACAATTCCACTTTCCTTTTAATACAGGGTCTTGCTGCACAGCTTGGACTCTTAGTCGTCCTCCTGTCTCAGCCTCCCCAGCACGGGGATTACAAGTGCGCACCACCACATGTGCTTTCCGGAGCTCCAGTGCCAACATGGCATGCAGTACCAGGGATTGAACCTGGGTCCTTGCGCTTGCCAGCCAGGTGCTGAGACCACTGAACTCTCTCCCCAGCTCACACAACTCCATTGGCTTACCTGTTCCCAAATGTGAATGCAGTCAAACTATATTGCTTGCTCAGTGACCGCCTTTTCAGCCAGTGTTGTATTTTGGACTCTCTTGTCCCAGGCCACGAGCCTTGGAATTCTCCACTGACACCTCGTATGGATACGTCTCAGCTTTCTTAGGCTCTTCAGTATATTCCGATCTTAATGAGGTAGAGAATTAGTACTGTAAAAAATGTACATCAGAACCCCTTAGTCTCCCAGGTGTCCCATGCACGTCTCAGGTGACTCGAAGTGAGAAACTTAACCTCACCCTACCCCAGGGTCTCATCTACAAAATAGTAATGATGCCTTCTGCCTCAGGTAAATGAACACAAGGGCAGCTGTGAATGTCTGGCACACAGGGAGTTTGAGCTAAGCATTCACTGTTATTGTGGATGTGTACACACCCATTCAACAAGTTCCTAAAACTATTTCCTATGAGTTGTTATTTTGAATAATGTCAGAAGTAACACCCTGTCTTGTATGAAGTACTGCTTATGGAGATTCAGTGTCCAGTAAAACAAGCCCCACAAGGGTTTGCCACTGGAGAGCAGCAAAAGTGAGCCTGGGGTTCTAGGGGCAGCAAAAGGGGGCTCTGTCCCTGTGCCATTCACACTAGGGGTGTGGCCTGGCTCCCATGTCTCCCACTGTGACAATACAGCTCCAAAGGCTGGAGAACACAGAGAAAAAAACAAAGACGTGTTTGTCCCATGAGACTGGTAGCTAGAAGGCCCTCAGCAGGGTGACCTTGCCACTGCATGAGGACACTGGGAAATAAGGATGGGCACACATGTATGTAAAGAAGCAAGCAGAAGCAGACTGATTTTTCTATTATTCTCAAGACACTGAGGTTTTCAACACATAGATTGAGGGCATGCTTTACACCATAACTCTGGGCTGAAGGGTCCCATGGTGATCTTTTTTTCTCTTCTTTTCTTTCCATTTCAGGGTGGGGCCACACATGCTGCCCACCTACTGTGCCACCAAGTCACACACCTGCCCACACTGCAAGCTCTAGAAAGGGTCAGCCCCTTCTGCCAAGGGTGTTGGTGCTTTGGACATTTATTTATTATTACTATTTTTCATTTTTGAATTCATTTTAGTGAGACAAAGATAATACAGCAATGAAACAGTTTCAAAACAAGTTAGTATGATGGTTACAATAATTAATGCAAAGCATATTGCTGTCTTCATGGTACTTATTCAGAGGACAAAGTGCAGAACCAATATCTTGTCCAAACAATATTAGTACAAACTTTTTTTTTAAAAGAATTTTTTATTTTTTATTTTATCTTTTTTTCTTGTTTCAGAACTTTTGTTTGTTTATTTATTTTTATGGCCGGCTCAGCCTGCCCTGACGGCAGGGCTGGCGCAGCATGTGGTGCTGGGAATCGAACTGTGGTCCCTGCAGCTGCCTAAGCTTTCCTAAGCAGGCGCTTTAGACCACTGAGCCATCCTTCTGGGCCCCCAATGCAAACTTTTATTCTGAATGAACTAAGAGAAATTAGCTGTGTATCTATCTTAATGCTCTTGTGTATACATATATATATATATATATGTATATATATACACACACACTTTTTTTCTTTTAAAGTTTCTAATACTAGGAGAAAATATCGTACCATGTATTATAAGTAGATTGTAAGTCAAAGATACAGTATGAATCATAAAACAAAAATTATAATTAAACAGTATTCAGAAAATTAATTAAATATTAATTAATTAAAAATAAAATTAAATATTTCTTTTAGCAAAAAATTTTTTAAAATAATTTATTTTATTTTATTTTATTTTTTCTTGTTTCAGAACTTTTGTTTGTTTATTTATTTATTTATTTTTATGGCCGGCTCAGCCTGCTCTGAGGGCAGGGCTGGCACAGCATGTGGTGCCGGGGATCAAGTTGCGGTCCCTGCAGCCACCTAAGCTTTCCTAAGCAGGCGCTTTAGACCACTGAGCCATCCTGCTGGACCCCTAAATTAAATATTTCAAGATAATATTTCAAAATTCAAATCAAATCGTTAGTCCAACTTAGAGGCCAAAATGTTATGTATCATATGTACAGATCTTTAATCAATTCAGAGTACTCACATAGTATTTGCATAGGTTAATATAAACAAAAATATCAACTTAGAAAAAGTTTCCACGGTAGTAAAGAATTTCTTTTTTTTAAATTAAATTAAATTTAATTTAATTTTTTTGTGGGATCAATGTTTGAACTCATGATCTTGCACTTGCCAGGCTGGCACTTGTGCCACAGAGCTGTCTCTAGAATTTCTGAGAATAAAGCACAATATAAGGGGCCGTGGTTGTCTAAGCTTGCCTAAGCAGGCAATTTAGACTGCTGAGCTGTCTTGTTGGCTGCAATTTCTGGGATCTTGATTACATGTGTCTGGGTGTAGATTTAATTGGGTTGATGTTATTTGGTGTTCTGTATGCTTTGGTTGCCTGAATGTCAGATTGTTTCCCCATATTTGGGAAGTTTTCTGTGTTACATCTGCCCATATTATTTTTATATCATTTGTATTGACTCCTTCTTTCTCATTGATGCCTATTAGTCTTATGTTGTTTATTTGCATCATCTTGCAGATGTTGAATTATTTTTTCCTGCATCCTAGTTGTTTTTAAGAGATCTTTTGTTACCTTTTCACTAGCTGCAATGGTGGCTTTAAAGTCTGGAAGTCTATTTTCACTTTTATTGAAATGGTTTTGCTAGCTTATGATTGAGGTTTTAAGTTCAAAGTATAGCACTTTGAATCTGCTTCATACATTCTATTACTTTCCTTTATTGCTCATTCAAGGATTCCATCATTTTTCTATTCTCTATTTTTTATCAGTGTCTTCTTTAGAAGCACTTATTACTTCTTTCATTATAGTTATCATTTCTTTCTTTTTTTACTTCAGAAATTATTGCTGATCTGATTTCCACTATACCTTTCTGCAGTTGTTTCTTCAGATGCTATTAGTGCATAGATTTCAGGTATGTGATTTCTAATTTCTCCTATACTATTATCTCCTGCATTTGTGCTGGGTGGGCTCTGGTCTTGAGAATGCATTTTGCTCCTCTACTTTGTCATTTTGTATAGCCCTGCCTTCTGGCCTTTGGTGTAGAGCTTTGGTAGAGTTCTTACCTTAGCATCAGATCTGGGTCTACCAAGTTCAAACTCATCCGGGAGGGTGTGGCTTGGGTCTGGCTGCTGTGCCCAACTTCTTCCATTGCACCCTGTCTTAGTTACTTTTCTCTCATTGCTGGGACAAATACCCAACACACAAGCTTAGGGAAGGAAAGGTTTATGTAGCTCACAGTTACTGGAGGTTTCATAATTTAAAGAAGCCTGAATTACAAGGCAAGACCTTGAGACTACACTACTGTGTCCAGGATGATTCACTCTGTACCTCTGAGAGACTACCGCCTTAGGGTGTGGGGGACCTCTGACAGCTCATGCTGTCAGTTTAATGGTTTGCACCCTTCAAGCCCCACCCTGGTCCTTTGGCCCCAACCCTCAAGCTACCCCATGATGTACACGAGGCTTTGGCAACTAGATACAAACTGTAACATACCCCTTGGAGGTGAACTTGTTGTGCCTCTCTGGCAAGATGTTCTGCTGCTGGGTCAGCTGGGTGGGTCTTATCTCTAGTCTCTCTGCAGGGAGTTCTGCCGCAGTTTCCCACATTAGATCTGTCCAATGGATGACATTCCACTCATATGCTGGGCCTACTTGCTGAGTCAAATGAGTTTCTGGAAGGCCCAAGGTGGTGTCATTCATACACCTGCCCTTGTTGCTGGATTGGATGAGTTTCTAGTGGGCTCAGGGCAGTTTTGGACATTTAGAGCAGAAAATCTAAGCACTCTAGTGCCTATCTAGCCTAGCTCTAGATGGTAGCAGGCACAGAATGAGAACAGTTAAAGGTCTGTGGTTTGCAGTGTTTTCCACACTGAAGGAGGAAGATGAAGGCAGATGGGTGCCTCTTGGAAAAACAAAAAAGGGATTTCTTATTGTAGGAAAACAGTTCCTTTTTCTTTTCACTTTTGGTACTGGAGATTGAATGAGTATGCACACACACATCTCCAGAACTTGCGTGGGTGGGAGTTCTAGCACCCCCCACATCTCTGCTCTCTCCTCAGCATCATCACTTCTGCATTCTGTTCCCAGGAACCACTGGCACATCTCTGTGCCTTTATATCTTCCAAAATGGGAAAGTGCGATCGTATGGTAGTTATGGTTGGCATTTCACTGGGGTGAATGCCTATGGGTGGCACTGTGGTTCAATGATAATCATATCTTGGAACTTCATGCTGGGATTTTTGTGTGCATGATTATATTTATGATATGATTTAGGGGTTGGAAGTTGGTTCACATCTATTTAGCTTTCACTCCCATGGCACATAATGAGAGGATTATGAACATCACAAAGTTCTTTAAAAATTTAGAGAGCATTTTGCTCTTTAAGGCAAGCAGTGAGTGCCTAGCATGTCCTTGTTGATGTTATGTGGAAGGATGAAGTGAATATATCTGCTGAGAAGCCACAGGTGGGTTGCAAAACTTCCACCTTAGAAAGGTGCCCAGCTTCTGTTTTTTTTTTTTTTTTTACTTTTTATTATGTATTTGGTACAGGGTCTCACTACGCAGCTTGGACTTATACTGATCCTCCTGTTTTTAGCCTCCCCAGTGCTGGGATTACAGGCACGTGCCACCATGCCCGGACTTGGTGGTCTGATCAGCGTGCCTGGAGGCAGGGCGGGCGCAGCACGTGGTGCTGGGGATTGATCCCTTGTCCCTGTGCTTGTCTAAGCAGGCGCTTAGTCCGCTGAGTTATCTTGCTGCCCCCAGCTTTTGTTTTGAGGAAGCAGCCCTAGAGGAATGTAGACCAGATCAAGTACCAGCTGCTAAACAGCCTGGGCTGTTTGAGAGCCAGGCACAGGAAGCCCTTGAGGAACGCTGAAGCAGTAATTGCTGTTTTGTGGTGACATTATACAGGTGAAGATTTTGAGAGGAAATAGTATTTTTCATGATATATTATTCCATTAAAGCAAATTTATTCCACTAACCTAGCTATACAGATGAACTATGTTGAAACAAAATCAACTTCACTCTAAACTAAGCATAGGTTTTGGGACACTCAGCTCTTCTCAGGGAAGGAAGGGCTTTCGTTTGTACAGGCCTCTCAGGATCACCAGATACCAAGTACCAGACAGGAGGATGCAGTTCGTGTGACTGGAAGGGAACTCCTACGTACACCAACAGCTTCCTAAATGCGTAGCCTTGGCTTTAGTAGAGAGCAAAATCTCATCTTTGGAATGAAATCTTCTATTTGCATTTAAAGAACAGTTATGTGGAGCTCCAACTCAAATTAATTAGATTACCAGCCCACCATGAATTACATCATAAAGGGCTCAGGAAGGAAGGGAGAAAGCCTTCCTCACAGCTAGAGTCACAGTCAGGAACACAAGCTCTGTGTACTGTCCATACAGGGCACCACAGGTGACAACCACGAGCCGACGGGACAGGAAGTGAAAATGAAGGATATTCAAAGCTGGCATTTCAAAGAATGATGATAAGTCTTTGGCAGGCTGGTAAGTTTAATGCGATGAGCATTATGTAATTAAAAATTTTTTTTTTTTCTGTTTTGGTATTGGGAGTCAAGCTCAAGACCTTGCGCTTGCTGAGCAGGTACCACACCACCGAGCTGTGTCCCTGGCCAACATCATGTAATGTATATGTGCATCAAAACATAACATAGCACTCCGTTCATACACCTAAATGTTATGTCTGTGATGAAACAGTTGAAAATTACATTAAGAAGCATAGCTTTTGGCTGAGAATGTCAGAATCTTATTCACATTGAAAGTATGTTGTCATAAAGTCATGTGCCAAAAATATCTTAAAGAATAACATATAGTGAAATAATAAAAATTGTCATAATGGCTGTGCTACACCAGCATCTCCAAAATAAGAACACCAGTTCAGGCTTCCTGTCCATGAACTGACTTTCAGTAGCTATTATGCAAGCCACGAAAAATCTCTCTACCTTCTTTAGCACACTTCATTATTGCTGTTGCATTTTGACATTGGTAACTGGTGAAATTCAGTTTTTAGTAGCAACAAGAGAAAAGGTCATACAGGCACAGCACACAGCTTCTAAGGGATTTTAAGTCCCTAGCCACTGTTTGGAAATGTTTTTGTGAAGAGCTGAAGTGCTATGTCTATAGCTTTCCTGAGGAGTGGCAGCTTCCTCATTCCAGGCTTGGGCTCATCTCCAGCTGGGAGAGGCTGGACGGGCTGAAAGATGCGGTGTAATTAATCAGCCTCACCTGGGCCAGGGAGCATCTCCCCAGGCTCCTTATCAAGTTGCTAAATCTCCGCTTGCTTTTTGGAATTAGTAAAGCGATACGTTGTTGATTCTAGAAATTTAAGATGATTCCGAGGTGTACGATTGAGCAAGCCGTAGATGGTGTTCTGATAATTTCCAGTGTTGTCACAGTACAGATTATTGTCCTCGGTAGTTCTGCTATCCTCTCAGCATTGTCTGCAGGGTCTGTGGCTATGGAGGGGGGCAGGTTTCTCAGGAATGGGAAGCTTTTGGGGTCACCTAGCAGAACTGTGGGTCCTTGGTGTGAGCGATGACTCTATGCAGTTTAGATTTCTCCTTGCAAAGCACAAATGAGAATGCAGGTTTGCAAAGTAAATGTACTTTTTCTCTTGGATGTTGTGTTATTCCAGTTTATTGAGAAGCTTTCTCTTAGGGCCTGCCTGGGGAATGACTCCCTCTGGAGGACCACAGCCAGTGAGGGCTTAGACAAGAGGGATAGTCTACTAAGTAGGTGGTTTCTATTTACTTAGAAGTTTCTAGATTAAGGGAGGCTTTTGAGTTTTTAAAATGATTTCTCTTTAATACCTGCTGCATACACACACACACACACACACGAAATTTATGTGGGGATGTCACAGTACAGCCCCTGATCCTACAGCACCCACGTAGGCTTCCTTCACTGTCCCTGGGACACTCATGGGGAGCCAGATCCAGAGGGCCAGGGCCTAGCTCTGCTGTGTCCCAGTTGGGAGACCTGGGCCATTTCCAGCCAGGGTGATCATTGTTATTTACCCATTTCTGAGTGACAGCCCTGTCAGGACAGCAGAGTGAAATGAGTGTGTGAAAACAATTTGGGGCCCCCCCATCCTGTAGGCATCCTTTAAAAAATGAGATCTTACAGAAATGAATTTCTGTCTTGCAAAAGAGAGGTAGAATAGTTGTGTGGAGTTGGCAAAATCAATTAACAAGTTAATTAATTTGATTAATGAAAGACAGCTAGGAAGTGGGCTTTGAGAGATGAGAAGGGGCTCAGAGAGAAAGGAGGAGGAAGGGAGGGGTTCTCAGGGTAGAAATGATCTAGATATGCTCCATGCACATTCCAGTATTCCCGAATGAACAGCATGATTTGGCAGATCATATACACACCAGCAAACTCGTAAGAAAGGAAGAGAATATTACCAGGAGTGGGGCAGAGGCTCAGCTCAGATCACTCCACAATGCTGACAGCGCAGGACAGGGTCCTTCCTTCTGCCCGCCTGGAAGCCTCAGTTTGGGCTTCTTACTCCAGCTCAGACCTCAGTGAACACTGTGGGTGCCTAACAGAGGTGCTGGGAGGGGCAGGGAGGAGGAAGCCACTCCTCAAAGCAACCTACCTACACCTGTGGTGGGGTTTTGGATCCTTTAAGTCCTTGAATTCCCTGTAAATGAAAACTTAAAAACTATACAACATCTGGCTCCTCTGCTGAGAACAATGGCATTAATTTTTATAAATTTTGGCAGTGCAGACTTATTTCCATATACAAAACCATCTAATATCAAATGTGCAAGGCAGCACAGCTGAGACGGGGGTGCTGGGGGGATGGGGCTCAGGCCCGCTAGTGAGCCCTCTGTTGCAAGAGGAGCCTGCATGCACGCAAAGCAGGTTAAACCACACGGGCCCCATCTCTGAGGTCCTTAAGTACTTATATGACATCACTTATAGGAGTTAATTTAAAAATTTTAAAATGACCCCCAATTCACACATGTCTTGAATTACTTTGGAGCGCTAACGAGTACCCCAGGACTCTGTTCAAATAAGCCAGTTATGGAATAAACACGGGGTTGGAAGTTAAGAGACTTCTCAGTCACCCCCCCCCCCACCAAAGCTTTGCTATGTGGGGAAGTCAGTTAATCTCTCACTGCAGAGTGAGGGGCTGAATTAACCGCTCTCTGAGGGCTTGTTCCTCTAAATCTCAACTGTCTAGGGTTTTTTTTTTTTTTTTTTTTTTTTTCATGCCTGGATATAATGACCTGGGAAATGCTGGCATGCTGGCCAAGGTGAACCATCCAGGCACATCTGGTCCATTTCCCTTCGTCAGGCAGGTAGGTGACCTGGCTGAGCTCCAGCGTGGGTGGATGTGCCTCCTCCCAGCCCCCGATCTCTCTCCCTCAGCCCTGGGCTAGCAGTCCCCTCCTCAGCATGGCTCTGTTCTTGCTTGTTTATAAGGCAGACCCCAAGCGGTGACTTCATTTGAAAGCACTTCAAAAATACAGTGTGTGTTTAAATTAAAACTTTCATTACAGCAAGGGAGACAGTATCAGGAACCCTGCACAGGGCTCCCCTCGATGTCAACACGCTTACCTGTTACTCTCACCACTTTTGGAAGCATCACTGGGAGCCTTCTCTCAGGAGTGTCTCTGAGGCTGTCTTGCTAACTTGAATAGATTTAAAATATTTCTGTCAAATGAAAATATTTGACATGATGCCCTGTCCTCATCTACCGTGTTCAGTGCATCTGGAACCCTTGCAGTTTGTGGCTCCTTGCTCATCCCCAAAGTGTTCACCAGGGAGCCAGGACAGTACAAGTAGAGACCCTCAGGAGAGAAGATTCCAGAGCTGCTGCAGAAAGCTTCAGGAATCATGGGATGTGGGTATTCAAAGCCAGCAGGAGGATTGTGAGGGCTTTGTGGCAGTGTGTCTTGCTGTCATATATTTGTTTGCTGTATTTGTGATATCTTGTGTATGGTTTTGACTAGTGTAGTCTGTATGTATTTCATCCTTCTGGATATTAATCTGAATGGGTTGGCTCAAAAACACAGCTGGCTTTATGCTGGTTTACTGTATGCAGAGATTCTTTTTAAAATTGAAAAAATCATTTATTTATTTGTTTATTCGGTACAAGGTCTCACTATGCAGCTCATATTGACAGTGATCCCCCTGTCTGAGTCTCCCCAGTGCTGGGATTATAGGTATGCACCACAACAACTGGTCTCAGTGGCTGGCAAGGCTCTCCAGGTTCCAGGACTGGCACAGCATGCAGTACTGGGTATTGAACCCAGGTCCTTGAGCTTGCCAGGCAAGCACGGAGACTGCTGAGCCATCTCCTCAGCCCAGCCCTATCTTTGAGATTTAAGAAGTTTCTTCTGGGGCTTGGTGGGATGGCTCAGTGGTCTAAAGCGCCTGCTTGGAAAAGCTTGGGTGGCTTCAGGGACCGCGGTTCGATCCCCGGCACCACATGCTGCGCCAGCCCTGCCCTCGGGGCGGCCTGAGCCGGCCATAAAAATGAGTGAATAAACAAATAAAGATTCTGAAACAAGAAAAAAAAAAAATTAAAAAAAAAAAAAAAAAAAAGAAGTTTCTTCTTGGAAAGTCACTGTGGACCACAGCTAGCGCTCACCTAGTTTCTCCTAGGAGCCTTCACTGACACGAATGACTCATGATGATGCTGCCTCCCCACCCTGACACTGCCATTTCTTGCAGAGCTGAGGAGTAAATGTGGGAGCTCAGGCAGGTATGCTGTCATGGAGCGGCACCCCAGTCCACAGACACTGTTTGCAGCGTCATCCACATGAGCCCTTGGTAACTGTTATCCTTTTGACACAAAAGGAAACCGAGGCAGACCCAGCCCATAGTCCAAGCAGTGCTCCGCTCGCTGTGGGAGGCTGTGTGGAAGCTACCAACACTGAGGGCAGCGTGGCTGATGGCCAGAGTGTCCAGTGCAGGAGGACATACCATTGAATGGTGTGGCCCTTGAGCCCTTGAGCTGGCATTGGTTGTATACACACTATATCTATTTTATCCTTATGTGGATTTTATTTTATTTTATTGTGGATTTGGTACAGGGTCTGCAGGGTCGACAGGGTCTCACCATGTAGATTGGACTCATAGTGATTCTCCTGTTTTCAGCTTCCCAAGTTCTGGGGTTACAGGTGTGCCACCACACCCAGTCTCAATCCCTGTCTCAGTGTGCCCCAGGGATGGGGCTGGCATGGCAAGCTGGGGTGGATTTCATTGTTTTGGTTTGTCACAGAACTCCAGACAGTGTTGGAGGTAGTTGCCTTTAAACATTGATTCTATTGAAATCCTGTTTACCTTCCACCAGGCTGAGCTGTCTCACCCTGAGCTTGGGGTGGGGGGTGGGACAGCCGAATACCTTTAGTGTCAACAAGCCTGAGATTGTGAAAGAGCTTCGCTTCCTTTTCTGTGTCTCCGCTTGGGAGTCATAACAAACGAGGTTTTATAAAATGTGATTGAAAGTACTTTGTAAAGCATTTCTATTAATAAATGGGGAAGCACAGTGTCTGGGTTGAGAGCAGGAGTGAGATTCTTTGAGGGGCCTGGAGGGGAGTCAGGGCTGAGTGAAGATTCCCTAGCCCTCAAAACTGAAAGCAGACCAGGGTAAGAGGCAGATGTTGTCTTCTGTGGTCTCCTTTCTAAGACAAAAGCCACCACAGCCTCAAATAATTTATTTTTTCCCTTCTTGGGGGTTAACAACACACCTTTCCTTAAAATACATTAAAATTTTCACGTTAGGGCCTCTTAGTTAGGAGCGTCTTCTGCTCTGCTCCTGGGGCCTTAATGGAAAGCAATGCCTCCTGGAAATGACCCTGGCTTCATGGGAATTGCCAGTGTTTAATTTGAAGGCGCAGCCGCGGTTATCTCTTTGGGTCAGGTTACTCCATTCCGGGACAGCTTGTGCAGACAATGGCGGGGGCTAGGACACCAGCCTAATCCTTCTCCTGGCCCCTCTGAAGCGGGCGAAGGACCGCACTTTGGAGGGTATCAGTTTCCCAGGCGAGTTCTACAAACAACCCAGAGGCTTGCTTGGTCACTGCGCCTCGCCTCAGCTCTCTGCAGGAGGTGGCCGCATCCGTGTCGCTCCTGCACAGATGAAAGCCCTGCACTCATGGAATGTCACTGCGTGCTGCTGGCTCAGGCTCCCACGCACCCGTCTCCCGGACTCAGGCCTCAGAGACAGGGTCCCATGGCGGGCCCTGCACCCGACCCTAGTGGGCTGGAGAGGGCTCCCCGTGCGCGAGCTCAGCTCCCTCATGCCCGCCCACATCTGGAAGTTCATCCTCTGCGCTGACCGTCTCCTCCTCGCCCCTCCTTAAAGGAAGCCCCACCTTTTATTTCTCACCGCAACCGTGCTGACAGAAGTGTAAGAATTCTATTTTCTTTTCCAAGGAATGTAGATGACAGCAGCCTGTCGGCAGGAACGGGGTGCAGTAGAGCGGTGAGCTGGGCAGAGGGCTGTGCCCCGATTCTCCCTGAGCACCAGCCCTCTAGGCAAGGCGGGAGTCAGCCTCGGGAGGAGACCGTCCTTTGCGCCTTTGTTCTGGAGACACAGCGCTGTGTCCACACTGGTTTCCACTCTCACCTGCGTTTTCAAGCCAGCGGGTGGCCGAGAAACTCCAGGGCATACGTTCCCCTTCATCTCAGATCTTGGGATGTTGGGAATGATGAGGGACACGTGCACAGGTAGTGGGAGAGGCGACCGCTGTGGGACATTCTGCTCCTAGTTCAAATGGGACAAGCAACCCTGGCCACAGCTGTTTTCCTCCTCTGGATCTCCACAGGACACCTGGGCTAGGTGAGGTCTGCGTGCTGCGCCTCCCAGCCCTGTGCTGCCACCAGGAGCAGAACACGGGCCCCCTGTCCTGCCTTCCTGGGCAACGCCCTCTTCTGCTCTGCCAACCTCCCTGAGCTTCAGCTTTCTTGTCCAGGAAGCCTCAGGCCTGGGATATGGGCTATTCTGATTGCCTCTCGAGACCTGGAACCCAAATTACTATCGGTGTTAGTACTGGTTTACATTTTTTTTTTCTTCCCAAAAACCTTCTTGAAAACTTCCAGGAAGCACTTGCCCATTGTGTCTTCAGACAGACACTGGGCAGTGAATACATGTTTAGTGAGGCCAAATGGATAAGATCCCCCCTATTTCTTGTGTGGAGAATTACAAGAGGTGAGCAGCACGGGGAAATTCTACACCAGGGCATTGTGGCCTGGGAGCAGCCTGGCCGCCTGTACCTGACTCTCTGTGGGGACTCCTGAGGCTGAGGGAAGGGGTTGGACTTTGCTAGGTCAGGCAGGTCCCAGAAAGTGCCTGGGAAGATGAGTGTATTCGTACCTCTTTCCTTCTCCCTTCCCTTCTACTCCCGTCCCTCCCTCCCTCCTCCTCTTCCTCCTCTTCTGCCTCTTCTTCCTCCTTCTGTTGCTCTTCCTCCTCCTCCCCCCTCCCCCCTTCATCTTCCTCCTCCTCTTCCTCAGAGCTGGGATCACACGTGTTTGATGCTGACATTTGTATCATTCTTTTCTGCTCTCTCCTCACATGCTGTATGGTAAGGTTTGCACTTAAGGTGAACCCAGGGCCCAGAGCTCATAGGTAATTCCAGTGACATCTTCTCTCAAGCAAAAGGAGCATCCTTCCAAATGTCCTATCAGCCCTGGTTCCAGCCTCTCAGCATGTGTCATCTGTTCTTTGTAGATTGACCGCAGAGCTCATGAGGCAGGGCATCACAGATGCCAACTGTCCGGATGCCTCTCATTTGTACAGTCAAGGTCATGAGTCCCACTCTTCTGTCCTTTCACCACCCGTTGCTCTGGAGGGCTGTCAGCTGGTGGGCCACTCCACTCGCATCCTCCATCCGCCCCCGCGGAGGGATTCCTGGGCAGCATGATGCTGCTCACAGAATTTCCTCATAAACAGGGCTGAGAGGGGAAATGTAGGCTCAGTCCCTCTGTTTCCCTCCTCCTCTCTCTTCATCCCAAGCCACCACAGTGGATGCCACAGTAGAGAGGACATACTTCAGAGTCACACCAGCCACCATGCCTTGGACCCAGTCTTCTGCGTGCTCTGGGCCACACAGCAGTGGAGCAAGCCAGAAGATTAATTCTGGCTAAGTGCAAGGAAGAGCCAGTTAAAGAGAATTTACCAGGAAAAGGAAATGGGAAGTTTAAATCTGTACTTACCTCTTGCATGTGTCAGAAAGGCAGTCCAGGGCCAGGAAGATAGCTCAGCGGCATAAGTGCCTGCCTGCCAAGCACAAGGTCCCAAGTTTGGTTCCCCACAGAAAGAAAGAAAGAAAGAAAGAAAGAAAGAAAGAAAGAAAGAAAGAAAGAAAGAAAGACAGACAGAAAGAAAGAAACAAAGAAAAAGAGGGGCCTGGCGGGATGGCTCAGTGGCCTAAAGCGCTTGCTTGGGAAAGCTTGGGCGGCTTCAGGGACCGCGGTTCAATCCCCGGCACCACATGCTATGCCAGCCCTGCCCTCGGGGTGGGCTGAGCTGGCCACGAAAATGAGTGAATAAACAAACAAAGGTTCTGAAACAAGAAAAAAAAATTAAAAAAAAAAAAAAAAAGAAAGAGAAAGAAAGGCAGTTCAGTGCTACTTTCTGTCTGCTTTGCTCAGATGCCCCTGGGTGGCCTGGGACCCATGCATTGTGATGCTTGGCTCCCTGCATTCCCCCACAAAGCTTGCTGACTCTGACTCCCCTCACTCTTTCAAGGCAGCACCTGTAGTCCCAGGTCAGATGGCAGACACCCTCCTGAGCCCAGGCCTGCACTGTGGACTCATAAATGCTGCCAACTCTGGTCCTCACTGTCACAGAGGCCCCACAGTCTGCCCTTAATTACTGTTCCTCGAAGGCCACCTCTCCAGGAATCCCTTACCCTGGTCTCTCAGGGCCTGGCCACCCAGGGCCAGGCACTTCCTATTCTGGTGCAGGCCCACCCACTCATCCTGTTGTTTCTGCTATGTGGCTGCTGCATTTCCCACGACTGCTTCCAACTCGAATCCACACACAGGGCTGAAGGATCTGCCACCTCTTCTTTGAAGCCGGCCCTGATATTCCACATGGAAATGTTCTGTTTCCGTTTAACATCCATTATTTTACAATGAAGTAAACTTTAATTTTCGTTGTAAAGGTGTAGTCTTAGAAACTGCATTTATATTACGAAGTTCAAATAATAGAGAAAAATGAAAATTGTTCCGTATCTTCAATTTTCTTCTATTTTTATTCTAATTCTCAGAGCTAACAAATGTTTAGAGCATATATTTTCAGGCTAATTTTTTTGGCTAGAAATCTAGTTCTAAAATAAAAATAGACTTATTTTAAGCAAATGTTGGGTCATCCTCTAATACTTTCCTAGACTTTCCTTCTCAATATACACATGACCTTTTTCTCTCTGTATGAAAACGTCCTCTACTTCTGTCAGTGATGGTGTACTAGGCTGTAGAATGCTGGTGCCACAGTTGGGAATCCTATGCAGTGCAATTTTGGGTTGTTTTCCCTTGTTTTATTAGAAATAGTTGCTCAGTGAACATCCTCTCCCACTTATCTTTGTGTGTAAGAAAAGACATTTTTGCAGAACAGATTCTAGAAGTAGGATCCCTAGGCCTACGGAGTGAGTATGGTTTCTGTCACTGAGGGCAGTGTCACCAGCCAGGTGCCTGTTGAACAGCTCAGGTGGTCCTTCCATGGCACAGCAGGTGTCCACAGTGAGGTGGAGGACCCTGTGTTGCCTCTTCTAGGAGTAGGGCTATGGACTATTAGTGTACAGAGGAAGGAGGACACATTAGCTGCTCACTGAGGTGGTGACCACAAAGCAGTGGCTGCTGGCCAAGCCAGCCCTTGGGAGGAAAAGGGGTCAGGTTTGAGGCAGCTGTCAACTTCCAAGTTGTACGTACTCCCACTGAGGCCACTGCTGATGGTGCCACTGAGCAGAGGGGCTGGTGATGGTGGCATTGTCCAGACAAGGCTCAGGCAGGGACTGGCAGCCTTACCAGAACTACCATGGAAGGGGAAGGTAAGCCCAGAAAATGAGGTAAACCAGAACTTTTAATACACTGTCTGCCTTTTCCAGATTTGAAAAGAAAAAATACATCTGAGATAAACTTTACTTTGTTCCAGGATTTTTTTTTCTTTAGATTTAAATGCAATCTGTCCTAGATTTTCTTTTATAATTTTAATTTTAAGCTAGTTGTAAACTTGTAGAAAAAAAAATCAGGTGTTACAGAGAGTTCCCCTACACTGTGCATCCAGTTTTCCCTGATGTATCTTCCTACCTTTGTAAGGTGCACTTCTGAGGCTCCACATACCAATATTATTTCCTTATTATTAGCTAAACTCTGTAATGAAAGTACCAACATCTGTAGATTCTGTAATTAGAACTACACTTTCTCTCTGAGGGCTAGCCAGATAGCTTAGTAGACTAAAGTGCCTGCTTAGGCAGTTGCAGGGACCAGGGTTCGATTCCCTGCACACCGTGCTGGCCCAGCCCAGGAGCATGCTGAGATGGTGAATAAGACTGGGCATGGTGCATGCCTATAATCCCCGAGTTCTGGAGTCCGAACACAGTAGGATTACTAGGAGTCCAATCTGAGACCCTAGGGAGATCCTGTAGACCCTGTACTAAATACATTAAAAAAAGGACTATAGTTTTTCTTTGAGTTTTGTTGGCTTTCCCCTCTGTCCTTTCTATCCCAGGGTCCCACGTGGGACATCACCCTGCATTACTTTGCCTGTCTCCTTCAGCAGCTCGGAGCCATGCCTGTTTCCCAGCCTTGCTGTTATGGTTTGTGTATAGGTGTTCCCCAAAGCCTCATGTAGTCCTCGGGTAACTTCTGGAATTTGTGACTGATTATTGTGAAAATGGGTGCTGCACCTCCCCTGGGGCAGGTGATTTGCCTTTCAATGTAAGGGAAGCAGTTAGCTGCTTGAGCTGCTGCTACCTCTCTCCCTGTGCTCTTGCTCTTGCCTGCAGCCATGAAAGGTTGCCCTCTCCCCTGTGCCTCTCTGCCTTGAGCCAGCTGAATATGGACTGAAACCTCTAGTAACTGTGAGCTAAATAAACCTTTCCTTCCCTCATTTTGAGTGTTGGGTATTTGTCCCAGCAACGAGAGAAGAGTAAGTAAGACACTTGCCTTCTAGTGGTTGTTTTTAATGACCAGCTGGTGCTGCGGCTTGCAGGACAGGATTTTATAGACTTCCTTTCAGTTCTGCTAGCCTGAGGTCACTCAAAGGCTGACACAGACTGTGGGTTGCTGGGAGACGACCAGTACCAGGGGTCCTACCCTTGGGATATGGTGTCCAAGGCCCAGTTCACCAACATGTCTGCCTCCTGCTGTCACTTGCATGGCACTGGTGCAATTGACGTGTGCTACCTGGGTGTTCCTCTCAGAAAGCCACTCCACATTACCCATACTGTGCGCCCTGGAAGTCCCTTTAGCTAGGCCTTGTTATCTTACACACTGGGCTTCATTTGGTTTCTACTAGATTGTTCTAGACTTTCCCATTTCAGCCGGTCTTGCACATCACCAGAAGTTGTCCTGATTGGAGTCCCATCACCACCGTCACCTCTGCCAGATTGCTAGCAGCTCTGTCTTGCTCCAGTGAACCCATGAAAACTTGTTGCTCCTCAGGCTCTTACTTTTCCAAAGCTGACACACTTGCTTCGGGCCTCTAGTTCTTCTCTGTCTTTAATGTCCCCCTAGAGTCTCACAAGAGTCCCCATGTAGTCTGGGCTGTCTTAAAGCAGATTTGAGCCAAGTGCAAATGGCTTATTCAGAATGCAGTCCCAGGGTGCACCAGGAGGGGTGGGGACTGAGAATGATTCTGGGTTACAGAGAGCATAACTGGCCCCAGCTGAAGCAGGGGAGATGGGGTCATGATCCTCTGGTCCTGCCAACTATGGAAGCTAAGTCCCTAGGATGCCCCATCTACCCTAGAATTTCACTGGTCAGAGGAAGTCCTCAGGCAGAGGGTCCCACAAGCTTGTCAGTGAGACTGGACTGCATGTCCACACTGGGGGTGCCTGGTGTACACAGAGGCCACCAACACTTTGCCACAGCCTTCCTCACGGTGTTCCTAAGAGCAGGGTCATAGGTAGAGAAGAGGCCAGAGGTCGGCTGTCAAGTCACATTTCCCATTACATGAGCAGGCTCCTGTGGAAGATGTGTCCTCCTAAGAGGCCTCTGGCTGGCACCTAGCTGACCATCACGATTCCCGGGCAGCCAGGCCCTGGTGGCAGCAAGAGAAACCCTTCTCCAGGCTAAAGAGGACATTCTCAGATATTCTCGCTCTGAAAAGCGAAAACTTAAGTCTTCCGAGAACCCCAGAACCTCAACTGTGGATCTCATTTCCCAACTAAGGACACAGAGACCCAGAGTCACCAAGCTTCTGGTCAGCCTGGCCCGGGGGCCCCGAGTCTGGGATGGACAGAGCCTGCGGCAGACAGAGAACTTGAACTCTGCTGCTCACCCCTGGCGCCCGTTAACAGCTTCAGTGTTCTCCATTCCGCCCAGAGTAATGGAGCCAAACCAGGCGCAGGGCTGCCAAATGGAAGGCAAAGTCCGGTCTTTATTTCTGGAGGGGTTTGAGTAGCGCGAGATGAGAAAATGGAACAGAGCACATTCCGAAGCAGCAGGATAAATTCCCTGGGCCTGATTCGGTTTCATATGTTTCCAAAGTCAGCCCTGACAATGAAACAAGCAAGAGAGTAGCAGGCTGCAGCCAAATGTTGGCAGGGTGTGGAACATGGCGGGGGGGGGGGGGGCTAAAAATTAAGAATAACCACTGAAAAAGTTAATATTGGAGAGCTCCCCAGCCCTGAGTTAGTAGCTCTGGCTGGTTTCGGGACCTGGTTTTGTGCTTCCTGCTGCTTATTTTTCCTGCTGAGTGACCTTAAGCAGCTCGCCTACCCTCTCGCAGCCCCCGCGTGCTCCTCCTGGACAAGTGCTGACCACGTCAGTGGCCCTCTCCCGGTTGGGCGCCGTGATTGCGGAACAGGACCTGGTGCCAGGGGTTTGTGGGGGGTAGCTCGTGGAGAGCCAGGAGAGGAGGTGGGGTCCCCATGAAACTGGACTCTCCCCTCGGCCCCCTGCCTAGGCACAGCCATATGGAGCCTCACCTTGTTCCCTTTCAAGATGAACTCTCCTTCCCAGGAAAAATTTCTCAGCCTCGGAATCACAACTTCAAAAATGTAGTGGGGACCACATTTAAAAGGTCTGGTGAATTTTTGGTTGATTTAATTTTTAAAACTGCACTTTTAAAACAAACCCAAATATAGAGATGAAAGCCGAGAATTAAAATACACATACAAAATAGAAAACATTAATATTTTCAAGTACGACGAACTGAATAATCATCATAAGGAAACAATAAAATGTGAAATGCCTGGGACCAGATGATTGTGTGGCCCCGCGCAGCTGGAGCACGCTGGCCCGTGGTGAAAGGAACGACAGCTTCTGCCTAAGGAGCGGGGTGGGGAGGACCCTGTACCAACTTGGACCCTGGGTCACCGTGGGGCTCGCTGTGGTAGACTCAAGCCCACATCGCTGACCCCAACCTGAAAGCTGCTCAGAAGCCAATGTCCAGATATCTGCTGGGTCCCAAGTCGCAGAGGATCAAGGGGCTCCTTGTGTTGTTCTTTTCCTTGTAAGCCGGGGGCTCTGTCCTCTGTCCCTGTCCTACTGTCCCAGGGTCCCCAAGGTCACTCACTGATACAGAGGCATCTACGAAGGAGCAAAAGGTGCAGGAACTGACCGAGCAAGAAGAGAATCCAGTGTTGTGCTGCTCTGATACCGTCCTGTTGTCACCATACAGTGTTACTGGCCACATGCTCCAGGGTGTGGTACTGAATTGTATGGGTGCTGAGGCTGAGAGCTCAGAACCCAGCCGAACATCCGGGGCCTGAGGAGACCCTCGAAGGTCACCGGTCTGCTATCTCCAGAAGAACACGTGGTGTCTGCTGCCTTCGAGAAAGGTGAGCTTTCCCACCTGCCCATGTAGGTGATGATTCCTGAGGAAGAGAGTTCACTGCTTCCTTTTCCAACACGCATTTTTGCAATTCTTGGTTCCCTACCCTCTCGTCCCTATGAGTGTTTATTTACTATCAGGGTTCTCTGATTTATAGACAATGTGTAGGGTAGGAAGTTGGCTGGGCCTGGCTCCCCTGTGACCGACCTGAGATAGGGGCCAGAAAGTAAGCAGAGTAAGGGGAGGTTCAGGGTCACGAGGCCTGGCAGGGACACAGCTGAGACAGGGTACATGTGTGTGCTCTCAGGGCTGCTGTGCGGGGGCTTGGCCTAGGGGAGGTGATGTCACTGAGGTGCGCATCTGGGGATAGCAGAGGCTACTGCTGGTAGTGAGCAGCGTTAGGTGAGGAGAGACACCAGGCCACCCACTGCAGAAGCAGACCCTAGGCCTCTGCTTTCCAGTCAAAGAGAACACAGGCCCTAGTCTAAGAGGGGCTGCTGGGGCTGGGGAGATAGCTTCGAGGCACAAGTGCCTGCTGGGCAAGTGCAAGGTCGTGAGTTCGAACCCTGGTCCCACAAAAAAAAAAAAAAAAAAAAGAGGGGCTGCAGCTAGGTAGCCACTCCCAGCCAATCTGGAAGTAAAGCCCCCCAGCCCACCACTCACCACGTCCAACACATCTGCTTGCTCTTTACTTCCTTTGTTTTTGGTGGTGGGAGCTGAACCCCAGACCTCACAATAAGAATTAGGCAAGTGCTCTAGCCCCAAGCGACACCCCAGATCATTTAAAACATGAATATCAGTTGAGTTGTATGGATGGATTGGGTATGGTGATATCACTGCATAGAGGGACATAAACTACGCCATGATCATATGGAGAGGCTCAATATTCAGATCTCCTTAAAAAAAAAAAAAAACTAAACATTAAACAAGTTTCTGTGTGCTTGCTTGGACTTCTGTCAGAGTCTTTGAATTCCTTTCTTCTATAGACTTATACAGGATATACCAGGTTGCTGTGACCCATTGTCCCCGAGGTGTGGGGGGACATCTAAGCTTTGTCCTCTTGTCTTATGACTTTGGCTCTCCCTATACTCCTACCCTCTTCCCAGCCCCTGTGGAGTAAACACTGCCCTCTGCTCTTCATCCATTTCAGCTCTGCTGGGGGGGGGGTGGTGATGGAGGCACACGCAGACCAGAGCACAAAGAGTTAAAAAAAAAATGATGTCCTTTGGTTGCTTCTTCAGTGTTTGGGCAGGAGTCTCCAGGGGCCAGTTCCTTCCATGTCGCTGTCCTGTGCTGGCCAACATGTTCCTGCTTAGGGGCCATCTAGGCATGTGGAGCGCCCTGGGAGCCATGGTCCTGGAAGCAGCCCCAGCTCTAAGAGCAGGAACAGGTCAGCATGAGAACCTGTCCGTGGTGCTTGCCCTGGGCATGCTCTTCCTCGGCTTCCTGAGTGCTGCTCCAGTCACCTAGACTGTCACCTGTCTAACCCATGGCCACTGTCCCTTCACCCCTGCCTGCTCCTAGAATCACCCCAGACAACTGATCCTCTTGCACACACATCTTTAGCCCAAAATGTGCTCTTGGGAGGTGGGAGCCTGAGTTCTCTTCCTTTTTCTGCTTCCCTCGTTCCCCGATTTCTCTCTTTATCATCTTCCCTCCCTCCCTCCCTCCTTCCCTCCTTCCCTGCCTTCCTCCTTTCCTTCCTTCTTCCCTCCCTCCTTCTTCCTTCCTTCCTTTCTTCCTTCTTTCCTTCCTTCCTTCCTTCCTTCCTTCCTTCCTTCCTTCCTTCCTTCCTTCTCCCATGTAACCAGAAATGAAAGGAAACACTCACTTGCTGTGGAGTTCTCCTTGCACTGCCATAAACATCAGTATGCATTACACGGAATCTACCACCCAGGTTGGTTCTTTGTGCCTCTTGCTTTCCTATCACAGACCAAGCCTTTTGGAATTGGCTCCCGATGTTTGGAAGCCATTTTCAATATTGTTTCCCATCTGCATGACATATATTTCCTGGGAAAACCCTGCACATATTTCTTAGGCTGAGGGGGAGATGTCTTTCAGATCTGCTCAAAACTCCCTACCAATCAGCAGCTGGCAGAAACATGCAGCAGGGCCCTCATCTGGAAACGGGCAGTGGACTTGTGTTGTAGGAGCTGTCATCCTCGTTCCGGCAGCCTTTCTGGGTGAAAAATTCTTCAAAGCATGTGCATTCGGGACTATAGCATTGCTCCTTTGGTTTTATGTATTTATATGTTAAATGTTACTAGCCCAAATAGTGCCCTGAGTTCTCTAATGCGGATCCAGTAGAGCTCAGACAAAGTGCAGGCTGTGCGTTGGGTAGAGCCTTCCAGAGAGGCGGCAGAGTCACCTCAGTGGGGATTTGTGTGATTAAAACAGAAGCAGCCCATGCAATAAGTGCAGAAAACAGCTTGCATGGGTGGGGAAGGAGCAGTGGGCTGGCCTGTGGCTATGGCCCACCTTGCACTAGGTGATCAGCCAGTTCCATAAAAATGTTTCCCTTCAGTCTGTATTACAAAATCATATAAAAAATGACAGATGGTCTACTTTTATTTGTGTATTACTTTGATCAAAACATGCATATCCAAGGATCAGAGACTGTTACACAAGAAGAGGAAGAGTGTGGCAAGGGTGTGGATGCCCTCACATCAGGCTATTTTTCCTGCCTGGGTGACTTGCACAAACAACATAGCAGGCCCCAGGCCCAGGTGGTACAGCCAAGGCCATGCCAGTGCTGTTCTCAGCAGGCTGAGGAGGCGGGCTCTCTGTGTCCCATCCAAGTACTAACCAGGCCCAGCCCTGCTTAGCTTCTGAGATCAGATAAGATCTGGCATGTTCAGGGTGGTATGGTCATAGACAAGGGCTCTCTTGTGGAGTGGTCCACAGGCCTGGCTCCTTCAGGAGCCTAAGCTAGAGTCAAGCCTGCAATTCATCTGGGTCTTTCAGGGAACACTAAGGTTCCTTGGCCACAGAGCCTAAGGGCTGTCACTGTGCAGACAGCAGAACCTCCCAGCCTGGCTCTGTGCACTGTACACAGGGGAGTTGGTGTGGCTGTGGCCACGCTGTGAGGCCTAGGCTTGAGGGCTACGAGGTGTGCCCTGGTGGCCTCAGCCTGCTGATCTTTCCAGGCCTCTGATTCTGCTTCTCAGCAAGGTGTATGCCCCCCCCCCCGCCTCCACCCGAGAACCTGCCTCTGTCTCCTGGAGAGAGCCACATTTCTGAGATCAGGAGATTCTTAATTGTCTCGGAGCGACATTTCAGGGCCATTTGGGGACTGGTTGAGTAGTATGCTCTTGCCCATAGCTGTCTGCACTGTAACTTGGGTTCCTCGAGGCTGGACTTTTGAAAACAGTGGCCCATCTTGCTTTAGGATGTGATGGAATGAGAGAAAGGAGCTCAAATACTTTTATCTTTGATAGACACCGAGGCGTTGTTCAGTCTTCCATTGCCGCACATGTTACTGGCAGAGGCTCCCAGCCACACCTGCCACCTGCTCACAGTCTTGCATTCGCATGCCCAGGCGAGGTGGGCTGGGCGCCTCCCTGGAAGTTCTCCACTCTAGAGGCTGTGGAGGCTTCGGGAGTTGCTAAATCCAGCTCCTTACCATTTAAGATTGTAGATGGCCGCCAGCCAGCAAGCCATGTTGAGCCTGACAGTCCTGCTACATTGACCGCTCCAGCTTCGACCAGCCACAAGGAATCTCCCTCACTTGTACCCCTTTCCCATTTCAGATGTTTTCTAGCAGTAGGAGCCCAGTCCCTTTACGTTGATTAGGTTGGCCCCACTCAGGCGATTTGTTCTGTGTCTTCCTTCAGTTGACCTGGGAGCCTTGCACTTCACAGCACTGCCAACTTAGCATTTGGATGGCCAGGAGGAGGTGTGTGCAACCTAAAATCCTTAATCTTGAGGACCACCTTAAATTCTCCCTATGACAGATTGTTTGGTAAATATTAGTGCACTGCATTCTGGGAAAATCCATGGCCATGGTATGAGATATGATGCTTCTTGGTTGATAGTTTATGTGGCCTGGCTATATGCATAGTGGTACGATGGGCCCCGTGTAAGGTGAGGTGTGGGGCAGTGGGCTCATGGTGCATGGTAGCCTGTCTTGCACACTTTTATTGATGTTTATCAGCAGTGTTGTTCTTCACTATTGCCAGGCATGCTCAACTATAAGAGCAGCCAGAACTATCTTGGGTTTTAAAAGTTGTCGAGAAGGGCCTGGGAGATAGCTCGGCAGTCTAAGCACCTGCTTGGCAAGCTCAAGGATCCAGCTTCAACCTTCAGTACTGCATGCCATGTGGACCTTGAAATAGGTGTGCCATGCCAGGCACAGAAACCAGGAGTGGTGGCACAGCAGCATCTGTGAACCCAGTGCTGTTGAGATGGAGGCCTGAGACAGGAGGATTACTACAAGTCTGAGCTACATAGCAAGACCTTGTACCAAATAGATAAAAAAAAAAAAGTCATGAAGAGAAGTTTTTGGGGCCGGCCAGATAGCTTAGTGAATGAAGGCACCTGCTTAGGCAGATGCATGGGTCAGAGGTGTGATCGCTGGCCTGCTGTACCAGCCCCATTCCCGGGGCTTTGGACTGCAGGGGTGCAGCATTGGCAGCTGCTGCCTCCCCTTTCCACAGTCAAGCATTTCTACCTTGGCCTGAGCTGAGTTCCAGAGGGAATTGAAAGGTGGACCCCTCCATTATTCCTTTCATCTTTTTCCTGTTTGTCCCCTTTGAGAGGCAAAACTTGAAGACTAGAACCTGGGGGAAAGGAATTAGAAAATTGCTGTACAAATACAGGGGAAATAGCCAACATCCTTCAAGATTTTTCTCCAGTCAGAAATTTCATATGGAGCACAAGCATCCTTCAAAAGGAAGGGGGAAACAAAGGCATTCCCAGGAAGTTCATCAGTGTGAGACCTACCCTGCAGGACCCCCCGTGCTCAAGTCATCTTGCAGGTGGGAGTGCAGGGACGGGAGACAGCACTCTGGAGCCACATAAAGAAAGGAGCCTCTCACTAAGAGCAGACACGTGGGCACTGTCAAGAAGGAAGCGTGCAACAGTGCCTTGTAATTCCACAGTTTGTCTTCAGCATAATTTAAGCGACTTATGCATTAAACATTTGTTTGCTTATATTTTTGGACATACAACATCTAAAATTGTTAATTTCTCATAACATCTGAAAGGAAAGGGACAGAGCTAAGGATGGAGCAGGGTTCTCAAGCATCACTGAAGTTATCCTTGTGTGAAGTCAAACCGAAATAACAGTCACAAAGAAAACAGCTAAAGGTTATGCACAAAAGGGAACGCAAAAACAACTTAAATACTTCACACATGCAAAATATGTCTGCTAAACCCAAATAGACAGTAATAGAGGAAATGAGGGACAGAAATACCCTAAGCCCACGGGGAAGAGAGCCGAGTAGCAGCAGTCAGTGCTGCCCATGGGTAATTACTGTAGATGTTTATGTAAGAGAGGATTGAATGCTCCGTACAAAAGCCAGAGGGTGGGTGCAGTGGTCAACAGCACATCATTATATAACTGCGTGCTGTCCTTTGAGTCTTACTTTAGATATGAAGATGAATAGGCTCTAAGTGGAAAGATGCGAAGATCACTCCATGCAAATAACATCCAGAGGGCAGCTGAGAAGGCTGGGAATGTCAAAGCAGAGTCTAAGTCGAAAGGGTTTCAGATGCAGAGAGGACTTCACACACACAGGAAGAATGCACCACAATTCTAAACACTTATGCACAAAGCAAAATAGACTGAATTGAAGGGACAGATAGTCCCACTGTTACAGCTGGGGGCTTCCACAGCCACCTCAGGAACAGGCTGAACAACCTGAGAAATAGTTGGCCAGAAATGGAGACTTGGCCTAACGTGGCACACTGGCAGATCTGACAGACAGCAGACTTTGTGACCCAAAGGCAGCAGAAATGAGTTGTGCCGCAGGGGAGGTGGGAAATTTCCCCAGATAGCTTCGATGTGAGGACAAACTTAAGTGTCAGTGTTCTCCAACTGCCACAGGCTGAAATCATAAACCAGCGACAGAAGAAAAACTGGAGCATCACACATTTGTGGATGTGAGACATTGTGCTCTTTTTTTAAAAAAAAATAATTATTCAATTAATTATTTGGTACAGGATCTCGCTATGCAGCTCAGACTCATAGCAGTCCTACTGTCTCAACTTCTCCAGTGCTGGGATTACAGATGTGTGTCACCATGTCTGGTTTCAGTGGTTCACCATGACCAGGTGGGATTTACTCCTGCAATAATACAAGGATGGTTCAAGGGCAAGTCGATCAATGCAAGACCCATATTAACAGAAAGAAGGGAAACAGCACATCTTAATTTTAATCAATGCTGAAAAAGCATTTAACAAAATTAACTCCTTTTCCTTGTAAAATACTCAGAAAATGAGTAAAAGGAAATTACACAGACACAATCATAGGCACCTTCCCCTCAGTCTAGAGATAAAGCACAATGCCAGATTGATTTAGGGTAGTATTGGAGTCAACACCAGGATTAAAGAAGAAGCAGATATTCATTCTCCATTGGGAGGGAAGAAGTGAAGTCACCTCTGTTTGCAAATGACATGCTCTTATGTGTAAAGGCTCCATAGTTTCCATAGAAAACCCCTCAGAATAAATGAATTCAACCAAGTCCTATGAAGATGCAGGATGCAAAGATCACTTCCATCCAGCAGTAATGAAAAATTAGAACAGGAAATTAAGAAACCAACTTCATTTATAGCAACATCACATAGAATGAAGTATTTAAGAATTAATAAATGGTTGAAAGCTCTACAGATTTAATAGAGTCTCTGTCAAAATCCCAGTGATATCTTTGGCAGATGCAGAAAAATCTGTTCTCAAATAGGCAAACAGCCGAAGTAACCCCAGAGGAAAACAAAACAAAAGAAAACAACAATGACAACAAAACAACAATGACAACAAAACAAAGCAAGAATCTCACACTTCCATATTTTTAAACTTCATACAAAAGCTATGGTACTCAAAGCAGTGTGGTAGCGGTGCAAACTTAGATTCATAGCCCAAAATGCAACCAGGAAAATACAGCCATAGCCCCTACCTAGGGACTTCAATAAGGCTTCCAATACTATTCAGTGCAGCAAATGTCATTTTACTCAATGATGCTGAGAAAACTGGATAGTCACATACAAAAGAATGTATGACATTATAAGGTTATAAATAACCCTGCCTTATAACATATACAGAAATTAACTCAACTTAGACTCAACATTTCAATGTGAAGCTTAAACCTCCAACTCTTAAAAGAAAAGAGAGAGGAAACTCTACAACGTTGGATTCTGTAAGGATATTTTGGAGAACATCAAAAGCACAGACAATAAAAGAAAAAAGTCAATCAAATTCTATGAAAATTATTTTTTTGTATAGAAACCAAACTCAGGATCTTGTGCTTGCCATGCAGGTGCTTGTACCATTGATCTATTTCCCTGGCCCCCAAATTAAAAAAAATTTTTCTCATCAAAGACATGATTAGCAGAGTGGAAGAGAGTCTACCCAATAGGAGGAGATATTTCCAAACCATATCTCTGGTAAAAGATTAATACCCATAATAGCCAGAGATAATTAAGACTCATTTACAAAAACAACTTGATTTAAAAAGGGGCAACAAGCTGGGTGTGGTGCCTCACACCTGTAATCCCAGCACTCGGGAGGCTGAGGCAGGAGGATTGGTGCGAGTTCGAGACTAGCCTGGGCTACAAAAGTGATCTCAAGGCCAGCCTCAACTGCATAGTGAGACACTGTCTCAAAAAAAAAAAAAAAAAAGGGGGGGGGCAACAGACTTCAACAGAAATTTTTCCAAAGAAGGTATTCAGGGATTGGTGAGATCGCTCAGTAGACTATTTAGGCAAGCACAGGAACCTCAGTTTGATCCCTGCCACCACATGACGCACCAGCCCTGCCCCCAGGACAGACTCAGCAGGCCAGAGAAGGGGCATGGTGTCACATGTCTGTAATCCCAGTGCTGGGGAGGCTGAAAGCAGGAGGATCACCATGCGTCCAAGCTATGTAGTGAGACCCCACAACAACCAAATACATAAAAAAGAAGATATTTAAATGAGCAAAAAATGTGTGACTAGAAGCTCAAGGCCACTGGTCATGATGGAAACAGATTTTAAACTCAACAAGATACCACTTCACACCCATTAGGGTTCAAAATAGCTAAATAACTACCACCACCACCACCACCACTAACTACCACCATCATGACAAAACAAACTCAAAAGAGACAGGTGTTGGTGAGGATGTGGGAAAATCAACACCCTTGGACACCACTGTGGGAGTGCAGAATGACGCAGACTTTGAGAAAACATATGGTTTCTCCAGACAAATCAGACACAGGCATGGACACAGACACAGACAAGGACACACTCATGGATGTAGACACAGGATGACCCTATCCACCAGCACCCCCATTTCTGAGTCTATACACACAAGAACTGAAACGGAGATCTCCTCAGTGGATTGCTCACAATAGCTGAAGTGTGGGAGCAACCCAAGGAACTATGACCGGGTGAGCAAAAAGTATTTGAATATTCTAGGGAAAGAAGAAAGTATTGACGTGCTGTAGCACAGATGAAAATGAGGACACTCGGTTGAGTGACATGAGCTGGTCACTGTGTGCCCCCACTCAGAGGAGTGAAAGGCAGGCACCAGAAGAAGGGTGGACCATGAGAGGGGTGCTGTGGGACAGTGGGGAGTAGGGCTTAGTGCACTGGTGGGGAACCTATGGTGCGAGAGCAGCCACGGGCAGTCTGTGTCACTGAGAGCTCTGAAAGGTTGGCCATCATCCGTGAAGGGTGTGGCTCTCAGTTTGACAAGCTAAAGTGGTTCTGGGGGTGAAAACTGGGGAGGGCCTCATAATGATGCTGCAGACTGTACGCATTATGTGTATTTTACCATGATACCAAAAAATGGAGAAGAAGTTGTTAATGATTTTAAGTTGTTTAAAATATTGGGTGAATGAAGTAAAACAGCTTTGTGGGCTTGACGAGACTCACGTTTGCTTCTTTAAAATGTAGTTCCAAGGTATTCATCCATCCATCCATCCATCCATCCATCCATCCATCCATCCATCCATCCATTCCAAAATATCCCTCAGAAACTACCCTCTGTGCTGGTTTAGGAACACAGAATGACTGAGGGAAACATCACCGAGAAGGAGGTACCTGAGTAGCCTAAGTATTCTAAGGAATTAGGGAGCAGGAAGGTGTACTAGGAGGTGGAAGGCATCCCAGCAAGAAGAACAACAGGTGCAAAGGCCCTGGGGTGGTTGGGCACCAGACACATTAGACTGGGGCACAGAGGCCTGTGGGACTGGAGTGTAGTGAGCAAGTAGATAGCTGGAGAAGCGGCCGTCTGCAGGTGCTGGAGCCAAGCCCCAAGGGAGGGACTGGAAATAGTTTTGGAGAGGAATGGGGAGCCATGGGTTCAAAGCATAGAAGTGTTCTGGTTTTTCTGCTGAGACAGGATTTTTAAAAATTGAGGCATGCACAGGGCTACTTCATAGGTGACTGTAGCAGTAAGTTGGGTCAGAGATGGGGCTTATGGCTGTCGAAAGGGCAGCGGGTAAGTATCGGGCAGACCTCTGGGCTGGAGATTTCCTGCAGACCCTCAGGGCAGGGCAGAGTCAAGGATGAATCAGGTGGGCTTAGAGCATCTGGAGTAATGAGTTAGTGGTAAAAAGGTGTAGCACACACATCTATAATCTACGCGAGAGACCCAAATGTAAGAAAGACGGGCAGGGAGGTCAACAGCAAATGCAGCCTGCTCTTCCACATACCAGTCATGTTCAATAAAAATCAAATCAACATCTCCACTGTGACCACTTTCACAGCCCTCTGTGCCCTCAGCTAAGGTGGGGATGACACCTTGCACCTTGGATCAGCCTAGAAATGATGGGGAAACCCTTAGAGACCGAGAATCTAAGAAGCTTCTCTCTCCTCTCAAGCGTCTGGCTCCTCTTTGCATCGGTCCACTTTGTGGTGGAGGGGATCTCCTGCTCTGACCACCCAACACTGTAGGGCCCATGACCTGGTGACCCGCTGGCCTGCTAGTTCCTCTGGACAGCTCTGCCTTTCCTGAAGCACAGCCTGGGCTTCTTGACTGGCCTCCATCATCCTAGGCACAGGAAAGTCTGGGTTTCTCACATGGATTTTGCCAGTGAGGGCGAGAATTTGGGCCCAATATCTCCAGGGGATGGAAAAGCAGCACCCAGAGGAGCATGAGAGAATTAGACCAGCTTTCTTGATGGCCAGCTGGATGGTCCCACCGTGGCCATGCCTGGGCTGCAGAGCCAGGAGGCTAGCTGCTGCTCTCAGCAAGAAGCCAGAGGCCTTGTGGCATGAGGGACCAGGGCTGCAGCCCGGTCTTGTGGGTGGGCAGCCCTGGAGAGGCGTTGGTGTCTGCATTTATTTTTTGCTTTTCCCTTTTCCCCTCCCTCCCTCCCTCCCTCCTTCCCTCTTCCCTTCTTTCCTTTCCTTTTTCCTTCATACTGGGGTTTGAATATAGGACTGTGGACAGCCTGGGAAAGCACTGTACAAGCCGAGCTACTCCCCTACCACTGACTTTTTATTTTTCAATTGTCACAGAATGCTTGTATGTATTTATGGGATTCAGTGTGGTATTTTGGTGGATTCATTTTTTAATGCCAGATATTGTTAATTTATGTTCCATTCTCTTGCATACATCTTCACTTGGATCTCCTCAAAGGAGCCATCTCTCAGCTTTGCACCTGCTTGTCCCTGCCTCAGTGCTAGACCCTCTCCTAGTGGACTTGCCTGTCTGCTTGGATTCCCCATTGGCCCTCGAGGGATCTGAGGCAGAAGCAGGTGCCTGGCACCACCTCCCCTTCCAATCTCAAGTCCCTTTATCCCTACAATGAGGTCTAGCCTTTCCCCAGCCCCTTTGCCTTGCTTCATTTTCACTGAGTACACATTTGTGAAATATCTATTATGTGCAGGTCCTGGTGATCTTGCTGAACTTATATTCCTGTGGGAAACTGCACGATTATCTAAAGTAAGTGCCGTGGTCAGCATCACACATTTCTCTGTATTCCTAGTTCACAGCTTTCTTTCTTTTCTTTTCTTGTTTCAGAACTTCTGCCTGTTTATTTATTTTTATGGCCGGCTCAGCCTGCCCTGAGGGCAGGGCTGGCATAGCATGTGGTGCCGGGGATTGAACCGCGGTCCCTGAAGCCGCCCAAGCTTTCCTAAGCAGGTGCTTTAGACCACTGAGCCATCCTGCTGGGCCCCAGTTCCCAGCTTTCTACCGGACTACAATGGCTTTCTGCAGACCCATGCTCAGGCCTCACTCTTGCTGTAGTGAAGTCGTCCAGGAGGTGAGGAATTGGGGTATGGGCTGTGAGGCTCCCCCAGGCAGGAACATTGCCCAGAGGTGCAGGACAGCCTTTCTGTTGACCCTGCTCCTGCTGTCCTGTGGCTCTGGGTCTGGGTATCAGAGTTAACATGCCCTGCCCCCCACACCAGTGTAGACAGCACATCTAAGGCCAGTGGAGCAGCAGCATGAAGCTTTTGAAATAAATGCTTTGGTGCAATAAGAAAGAGGTGATCATCAATTCTATGCTATCTTGTGGATATTAGGAAGCTGTTATTGTATGACACAGCTCAAGGGCAAAAAGCCTTTTCTTTGAATTACTTTTGATTTTTTGGGGGGGTGGGGTGGGGGAGGTGCCCTCTGTCTCACTGCCTCAGAGCCACTTGCCCTGCGCCGTTCTCTGGGCTAAGGGCACCATTTCTGCTACTAAGAGCCAGAAGTGGCTAATCTAGTGAGGCTCCTGGAGTGGTAAGAGGGACCCTTCCTGCGGGGAAGGTGGAGGCGCTGTGGTCACCGTCACTCTTGCTGGCATTCTCATTGTCGGTGGTAACTTATTCAGGCAGATCGGCTCCATACGTTTTTCTAAGCAATGTACTGTGTGACTTGAACTTTTCGTTTTGTGTTTGGGAGACAGGGTCTTGCCATGTACTTTAGTCTGGATTTGAACTCACCATGTAGCCCAGGCTGGCCTCAAACTCATGGCTATAGTCCTGTCTCAGTTTCCCAAGTGCTAGAATTACACGCATGTGCCATCATGCCTGTGAACTGAATTTTATCAGCCTGACTTCTGCGTTGTCTCCTTTGTGCTATAGACTTTCCGGCAGATGCCACTTCTTGGAGGCTGGCTCTGGGGACACCCAAGATGTACCTCGACTTGGCGGTCGCGCTAGCAAGTTGAATTTATGCTACATTTAAATATTTAGATTAATTTACAGCAAAGAGCAGGGCTAAAAGCATTTTTTTCTTGTCTAAGGATCTAGTTTGGCCTGAAGTAGAAATAATGTCTGGCTATTTGACCAAGGGTAACATTTCATCTTTAGCCTCCCAGGAGAAAATGTCCACAATTAGTGTCAGTTTACATATCTGCCCCGTCAAGCAGGCTTCATAAGGAAATGTCCACCATGGAAAAGAAGTGTGATTGGAGCCCCATGCCTCAGTGCTCAGCGGCGTAGTCGGCAATGCTCAGAGCAAGTAGAATGGTGCGTGTCTTACCACAACGAATTCAGATTTCAGCTTTGATGTTACATGCACAAATGAAAGCTAGGTGCTAAGAAAATCAGCGTTAGTGTTTACTAAAGAGTGCGAAGCAACTATTAAGAAGAAAGCACAGTATTTTCAAAAGGGACTCTACAGACAGGAAAAGTTCAGCTGTGGGACCCTACTTATGTGAAATTCAGGAACAGGCAAAAGCAGCCTCTATTGATGGTGTCCATGGATATCTTCAAGGGAGTCGAAACTAAGGTCCGAGGTGCCTTCCAGGAGCAAAGAAGTGCCCCCAACCTTGACCTGGGTAGCAGTGCCAAGGGTGTGAGCACACCCAAGGAATACTCTACAGTAGTGTGCACCTTCCAGCAGGCAGATTGTATCTCTCCAGGATGAAAATAAACACAATCACACCCCGCCTCCTCCCCAGGGGTGGCGTTCACAACATCCACAGACTCCTTGTTTCAATGAATCCACCAACAGATTTCCAGCAGCCTTGGACTTCTCGCAAGTTTGAGTTCCATGGGACACGGTGGAAGGTTTTCACACAGGGTTTCATCATATCATCCTTTTGGGAAAACTACACCAAGTGAAAGATAGGAAGAAATCAATATTACCACTCTTTGTCTACATGGTCTGGTTTGTCGAACTTCTTTTTGGCTAGAGAAGTGGCAGTTTCAGGGTATGGTCAGCTCAGGGCACACTCATGTAAAAGAAGTTCAGTTTTGCATCTGGCTGGCTGGTTGTTTTCTCTAGGCGTCTGGAGTTACCTGTACACAAATACACAGGTTATGCATGTATTTCTATCCAGTGTGGCCGTGGGCAGTGCTGCTGAAGGAGATGGGTTATACCTGGATAGCGAGCTCTCTGAGGGCTGTGTGGAGCACTTCGGCATCAGGGGCAGCATGTGAGGGACCGTGAGCAGCCACCAGCTGGGGAAGGGCACCCGGGCAGAGTAGGCTAGGACAGCTGTCCCATGTGTACAGGAGATCAGACAGAACTCACGTTCTGTTGGTCCAGGCTAGAAGGCAATCCCTGGCAACCAGAATACACCTACAGCAGGGTCCTACGGCATGACAAAGCTGCAGAGCATGGCAAAGAAGGGGACCTACAGAACAAACACACTGAGATGGCAGAGAATAGATCATTGACAGTGTGAATTTTTTTTTTTTTTTTTTTTCCTCTCTCTGGTTTGGGTGGGGGTGGGGCTGGAGCAGGTACTAGGGCAGGGCTGGGAGGTATTGTCCAGGCTGCTGGTGTGCTCCAGGAAGGGGCTGCCGTTGTCTTGGGTAGAAGAGGCTCATGGTTGGGCTGAAGGAGGCGAGCTGGGCATCTGTGGCACCGGCAGCAGAGAGCTGCATGGCTACCTTGGCCAGGAGGGAAAGAGGCTGCATCAGGAGCTCCAAACAGCCTTGTAGGCAGCTTTGTCCTTTGCCAGTGGCTAGTTAGATTGGCGAGTTAAGAGAGCTTTTGGAATAGGGCAGTTAAGAATGAGCAGAAATCACATGTGCTCCTCTGTGTGTGTGTGTGTGTGTGTGTGTGTGTGTGTGTGTGTGTATGTGTGCATATGCATGTATGTGTGTGTAGTAATGACTGTACCCAGGAAGTCAGCCTGCACAGACTTGCTTATTTGTACCCAGGCAATCTGGTAAAGAATACCCTGCTGTGGTCAGGAGGGACCTGGGACAGTTCCTTCCAAGGACCAGCTCGAAGAGCTACTTTGGAGCAGAGGGGGAGACTTCATTCACAAAGCTTGATCCGGTCAAGCTGGCCTGAAGAGTGACCTGTCACCTCTCTCTTTCTCTCACCTTCTGGTGTGCTCATACTGCTTCTTATCACAATTAAACGTCTTCGTACCTGAATACACAGCTCAGCATACATTGTTGAGACCATTGGCTGTGCTGGAAGTATGGTTCCTTTTGGAAAGTGAAAGAAAACCTGCTTTGGTCTTCTTAAGTGCAATGACTCAGAAGTTACCCCAACCCCAAAATTCTTCAATTTCCATACTTCACAATCTGTCAAATAATGGCCACATCGACAGCTGGTTGTTTGCTGCCCTCTAAGAGCACAAAGGGAAAGATGTGCGGTGCATTATGAAAGTTGGCCCAGAATACACACAAATGGATCAGAGAATGAGCAGAATTGGAGAAGAGAATGGTTTGAATAATGCCATATTGATAGCAGATAATGCAAACTTTTTTGATTAGGCTTCAGAAGACTCTGAACAGAAATGCATTGTTTGGAATGCATGTGCTTTGGTCTCAATAAAAATATCCGGTTGCAGAGATATTTCATGTGGTTTGAACTAACAGGCAAAAAATTAAAACTTCATTGGTGTACGCTAATTCATGTAATATTATCTTTTGGAGGTAAGTATGATGGCATAGACTGGTTGTAAAGGAGCTGATTGGGAAATGGTCTCAGAGAAAATTTATTGCTGGTCATAAGATTTCTTTGGTTTAGGGAAATTCCAGGTTTAGTAGAATCTATAGCACTGAATGAAAGTCTGCTTTAATAAAAATGGGGATCTGAGAATTGTGGTTTTTACTAAGAGGCCATTTGATCCATTCAAATTGTATCGGTTTGTTCTTCATGTTGGCTTTTTCTGAAATCCATCAGCTTGAAGCACGAAGTAAGGACTTCCAGGTATTCCTCCAATAATAATAATAATAAAGAGCTGTAGTAATCTTTAAAGTGCGCCTTATTAGTCGGCTACAATTTATTCCTGCCCAAAGCTCTGGCTGTGGAGAAGAAGAAGAAACTTCCTTTGCATTTGTTGAAGACGCTGAAGTAGTAATTTCATTGTTCCAGAGCCCAACCAGCATGGCTGGACTCAGAGGTGGAGAAACAGCTCTGGGATTAGACCAGGCAGTAGCCGGCTGGCTGCCTGTGTGTCTTCCCTGCGGAGACCTGGCTTGGTCGGGGTAAGGCTGGCTAAATCCCCGTTGGGATCTCTGCCACTGTCCTTGGGACAGGGTGCTGTGGGCTGACTGACCTTATTGTTAGGAAATTGTTCACAAGATTGGGAAACTCAGAGTAAATGGAGAACTCTCAGCACTTCTCCTCACAGAGAGGCGTGCATATGGAAAGAGTTACCTCTAGGAGTGATCATTGCTCAAGCACGGATGAGCGCCAGAGTTCCCTGGATCCCTTTCTGGGTGGGGAGGAGGAAGGAAGGCAGGGAGGGAGGCAGAAGACACCTGTAGAAGGACAGGCATGATGAATATTTTGCCTGCTCCTATTTCCTTTAGGCATTGTGGGATATTCTCAGTGAAACATTCTCTGCTACATACTCATATCTTTTGGGAGTGCACAGCAAGGTCAGGCCCCAAGTGACACTGTGGTCTTGTTCACCTCTCCCTGGGACTCATGGGCTCCATGTAGAGTTGAGGTGGAGTTTCTTAACCCAGAGCCAAAATCACCAGCAGGAAGGAGGGACCAGGGGACAGATCAGTGAGAGGTAATCCTAAAACTGCACAGCCAAGAGGGAGCCCGCAAACCTCCGGGTGGCTTTAACTCTGGGCTTTCATCCTTAAGTTAGTGCAGGCACTGTTCACCAGCCTCAGGATAGTCTGGGGCAGGGATGACCTCACTTGTTCTCATTGCCCCTGTGTGGCCGAGTGTGAGTTGGAGGGTAATCATTCGTCTGTGTCTGTAACGAAGTGCTATAGAGTGGGAGGTTAAACAACAGACATTCATGTTCTCCCGGGTCTTGAGGTAGAAGGCAAAGGTCAGAGGCTCAGCTGGGCCTCTCTCCCAGACTTGTCATCTCCCTGTGTCTCCACGAGGTTGTGCATGTGTGTAAGTATGTGTGTGGGTACACACTTAGGTGTGGGTGTGCATGTGTGTGTGAGTGTACGTGAATGTGTCTGAACCTTTCTGCCAGTCATGCTGCCACCTCTGCCCCTGGGCATTTGATGTTTTCTCCTCCTCTGCGATTGCTGAGGGTCCCCAAACATCAAGTTACCTCTAGCTAGAAGTGAGGGACCCACAAATGTTGTAACACTGAGCCACTTCTTGCTGCTCTGGGCCCCTGCATTTAGTGTCTCTCACTAGACAGGACAATTTGCAGCCATCCAACCAAGGCTGGTTTGTTCTGCAAGGAGTCACCGACGTCACACACAGGCTCCCCATCTAGCCTATACACAGGAACATTGGGGACATGGGATGTGGGAGCAGAGCCCAGTGTCTCAGTTTCCCTGAGTTGTCACATTAGACCTTAGAGTGAGCAGCTAATGTTGGAATCTTTGCAGCACCCATGCACTAAAGCAACCTGTCCTCCTGCTGGTTTCTACAGTAAGAAGTTTGGCTTTTACTGTCCTATCAACAGGGAAGCGTCGCCTACTTTGTCCTGAGGCCTGGGGTGATGGTAGGAGCTCCCAGGAGGCAGCAGGCAGTAGGTGCTCTAAGCACTGTTTCGTTATCACTGTCATTGTCACTGAGTTCAAGTCATAAGATTACCCTCTATCATCCTGAAAGGTGGGGTGGCCAACACACAGGCATGAGCACAGTCTCTTCACCAACTGAAGACAGGAAGCAGCCAAAACTCACAAATCTTGGTCACGTGAGATTTCCTGCCTGTTTTATGGAGCACAGTTGACATAAATTCATCTTGGGAACATATTGGAGTTTACTTGTAATCGTCTCTCGGCCGTTTTATGACCCCTGTCTCTTCCGCCAAGGTGCTCTGCTGTTGGCTTCCCCTCCCCCACTTCTGACGGGTCCAGAAGATGGTGCCTGTCTGAGAGCCACGCCCGCATAGGCAAGGGGGAGTTTTCTGGTGGACGAGCAGCGGCTCTTTAGGGTTGAAGGCATCGCCAGTGAATTTTTATTTATAGTCTTGGAGTCAAAGTTGGCTGGCTGGCTCAGAGGAAAATTGTACTGGGATAAGGGAGCAATAAACACGGCTTTTGAGCAAGCTCTCTTGTCCTCCAGTGAATGCATCTTTATGAATCAGAATTGCCATTTCCTCTTCAGCAATCGTGACACTTTATTTGTGTGTTCCAAAAATGAACACAATAGGGAGACTGAAGATAGCTGAAGGTGGTGTTGCCCTTATTTGCAGCGTGAAGGAAGCCACAGAGTTCCCCAGGTGCGGGCACCTGGTCTCCAGCGACTCCTTCCTGCCCTGTGCCCTGAGTCCTGGCCACAGGACACAGTGACATATCAGGGACAGGAGGACAGTAGAGCCACTTGGGAGTAGGTTCTTGGGATGGAGTGCAGCCAGGGGCCCTGACACCACCTCTGACTTTCTGTGCTGTCTCTGTCTCTGCTCTCTGCATCTCTCTCTGCAGCCATGTGGTTCCTGTTCTCTCTGAGCCTGCTGTTTTGTTCTCTGTTTTTACCCACATGGGGACATCTCCGTCCATTCCTGCTGCTGGAACAAATAGTAGAAGTGGACTTTCCAGGGACATGGGAGGCAATTATGTGGACAGGAGAGGGCCTGGCCAGGGTCTTCTCACTGTCTTCCACTTCTCCAGTAGAAAGCATAGAAAGGCAGGGGAGAGCCGGGCGTGGTGGCGCACGCCTGTAATCCCAGCACTTGGGAGGCTGAGGCAGGAGGATCGGTGCGAGTTCGAGACCAGCCTGGGCTACAAAAGTGAGCTCAAGGCCAGCCTAAACTGCATAATGAGACCCTGTCTCAAAAAAAAAAAAGAAAAAAAAAAGAAAGGCAGGGGAAGGAGGCTTGCTGGGTCCTCATACAGTGGTACAGTGGGGGCACTTGGGCGAGGTACCTGTGGCCCCCTACTGGCTGATGATGGGTTCATGGACCTCAGACCTCCCCCGTGCCCTGTTTGATGCTCTGTGAACATGATATCCTTCACACGTGCCCAGTGGGCTCAAGGGAATCAACCCTAGAGAAAGAGCAGGCAACTCTCTAGAAAGGTGCCCTCCTGGACCCCTCTAGGGAGACTTGCTATTAGCCAACCCTGAGGAGAATGTGACCTGAACCATACAGGTTCTTCCTTGTTGAAGGAACCTGACACCTCTTGCCATATGGTGGGAATTTTAAGAACATGCCAAGTGAACTGGCGAGATAGCTTAGTGGTCTAAAGCACCTGCTTAGGCAAGCTTAAGCAACCTCAGGGGCTGCAGTTCAATCCCCAGCACCACATGTTGCACCAGCCCCACCTCCAGGGCAGCTGAGCCAGCCATAACATAAGTAAGTAAATACATTAATTAATTTAAGAAAAGAACATGCCAAGTGTTAGTTGGTCTTTTCCTTATAAATACAGGTTGGAAGACACTATTGCCATCTCTATCTTTTACATAAAAAAAGTGAAGCACAGGGAGCTTGGAACCACTGTGTGGGGATAGAGAACTGGGGTCCATGCCTGAGTGCATCAAAAGAAATCAGCAACAGAGTAAAATGAAAATGCATAAATTGAGAAAAACAATTAGCTGGCTGACCCTCAGGCAAAGGACGTCTATCTAGAACGTATAAAGAATTTTAAGAAATGTGTTCCCCGAAACTTGAAGACCCACTCCAAAAATGGCCATCTGAGATGATTACACATGACATTACAAATTACAAATTACAAATGGCAAGTAGATACATGAAAAATGTTCACCATTCATGTGCAAACGTGTCACATAACAAGGGCGATGTGAAGCACAGGCTTGACAAGGATGGGGTCCACAGCCAGCCCCCAGGGGTGCCTGGTGCCCAGAAGTTATTGTGTGTGGGGTTTGGGTCATTCTTGTCCCTAACAAAGCTCTCAGCCTCTCAAGCTTTTTCTCCTCCTCTCATATCATGGGTGTCAGGTGAATCGGTACTGGACAATGTGTTATCTACTATAATACTTTTTTTTTTTTCTGTACCAGGGGTTGAACTCAGGACCTTGCTCTTGCCGGGCAGGTGCTAATGCTGGTGAGCTATCTCCCTAGCCCTGTAATACACCAATATACTTTTAATATTTAACATTCACTGTATCTTATGATGATCACACTTTTTTTTTTAATTTTAGGGAAAGATCTATAGGGTGTTCAGGGTCTCACTATTAGATTGGACTCATAGTGATCTGTCTGTTTACAGCCTCCCAAGAGCTTGAATTACAGGCTCATACCACCATGCCCAGAATCAACTGCCATCTCAGTATGCCCTCGGATGGGGTAGGCACAGCAGGCCCAGGGATCGAAGCCCTGACCCCTGCACCTGTTTGCAGGCACTTTAATCCACTGAGCTATTTTGCTGGCCCCCACACCTCTCTTTAAAGATTATTCAGTTCCAGAGAATGGCAAGTGTATTTGTGAAACTATACATTGAAAAGGTTAAAAAAATTGGTTTGATGTGTAGAGGAATTATAATGAAGGTGTATATGTATTTGCAGGAGCGCTGGATTAGCCGTGTAGCTCAGGGGACCCATGCTGGTCTCCTGGGCATGCCGCTGTCTCTGGAAACGCTTCCTCCGTCCTTCTGTGGCTGCACAGACCTAATTGACGTCAAGCATAAGAACACAGATGTTGTGCATCTGCAGCTCTAGAGCCTCCTCAGGGCATGGCGCGGGCAGCACAGGTAGCTCCTCTGGGTGACAGAGGCAGGGCCAGGCCACCCTGAGGAGCAAGCCGTCACGTTCGCTCTTTGATTACCTATGAGCTCAATTTTCTGAGCACTCCCAAAGACAGCTGCCTCTTCCTTAAAGGAAGGAAATGGGAGCAGAGCTCTCAGAGGGCTTTTTGAAGGATTTGCTTTAAATCCTTTACATCAACAAATTAAATGCCTGTTTGAAAGGGGGTTGCTGTTTGCTCAAGCAAATGCATTGTTTTTGCCCACTTGTGTAAAGGCAAGTAGATTAAAGGAGGCAGAGAGCCTCGGCCTGGGGAAGAGTGTTGAAATCTACACTGTACCCTAAGCTGCCTAACTGGGAGGCACCCATGGCTTTTAATAGGTAGGAGGAGAGCTTGCTCTTTTTGGAGCAGGGAGGTTTCACAAGCGGTGGCTTTGCTGTTTCCATTTAAGGGTATGCAGTGGGGTCATGTCCCCATTTGTGTGAGTGTCCAGGCTCTGTGGTCTGAGTCCCCACTGAGACTCACGTGGGGGAGGGACTGCAACTCCCCCAGGGCAGCACGGAGGAAGCATGGGACATCCCTGGGACAGAATGAGGTCCTAGGGTCTCAGTCTAGGACTAGATTACTTACTGAGAGAGCTGTGGCTTCAGACCACCTCTACTTTCCTAGCTTGCATCCTGTAGCCTCACCTGCCACATGACCCTGAATGTGGGCGCCTGCTCTCTGATGCTGTTGGCAAGATTCATCAGGGACACGGATGTGCCCTGCTCTTGGGCTTCAAGAGCCCTGCAGAGTTCTATAAAGCTCTGCTACAAGTAAGCAAATATATATAATCTCAGGGATTTTGTTAGAACAATAGAAAACAGACCCTAGGGAGTGGAGGAGCACTCCTGCCTGGGTCCTGGTGGGATCCACATAGCAGGAAGGGGCCTTCCCCTCCCCTCCACAGAGTCCCAGGTGGCCCTGCCTTCCCAAAAGACCGGAGTGTTGGCCCTGCTGGCTTCTTCTGTCCTCTGCAGCCTGGAACTCTCCTGGGATGGGCCCTGTTATAGGGTTGTCATTTGGCCATCAGAGTGGACCAAGGTCTCCCTAGCAATGAATGTGTCCAGGGTGGGACTCAGAGGACAGTGTAACTGCACAGGACAAGCCTGGCTGACCTAGTCCAGCCTGTGTGGAGCCCATGGGAGCCCATGGCATCCTCAATTCTGCACTCCTCCCTCATGGTTCAATAGCTCCTGCACCTCCCTGGTACCAGGAGCAGTGCCAGGACCCCACACCACACTCAATGGGCACGGCTCCTCTTTGCCAGGACCATGCATCTCCTGCAGACCTAAAGGGTCCTGGTAAGAAGGGTGCATGAAACTCTTCCAGCAGGGATACCATGCAGCAAGTAGCTTTTCTCCAGCACCATGCCACTGCTAAGCACCAGGCATGAGCCTGCCAAGTGGTTTCTGGCCTCTGCCCTTTGTCATTTCATGTCCCTGTCCTGTATAAAACACTTTGCATTCCTAGGAAAGCATTTCATACTAAAATATAGGTGTCTTGGTTACTTTTAACTCATTGCTGGGACAAATACCCAACACCCAAAATGAAGGAAGGAAAGGTTTAGTTAGCTCACAGTTACTGGAGGTTTCAGTCCATACTCAGCTGGCTCCAAGTTGGAGAGGCACAATGCAGAGAGCAGCAGTTCATGGTGGTGGAACAGTGACAACATGGTGATAGAAGCAACTGACCAACCAGGGCAGCAGAGAGCAACAACGCTAGTCTGTCTCTCTGTCTCTCTTTTTTTTTTTTTTTTTTTTTAATATCACATTCAGACTCTCTGCCTCAGCCTATCCACCTTAGGTCACACTCATAATCCCAGAAGGACTCAGACCCATAATCTCATCAGTACTAAAACACATAATCCCAGTGGATCCTGAGTCAAGTCTCAAACTCTAGAAGTACCTGCCCCATGATTGCATGAGGCTTTGGGGGGACAACTAGAAATAAATCATAACAATAGGGAACTTCAATTTAATTATTTTCTTTAGGGCTGGCCACATAGCTCAGTGGATTAAAGTGCCTGCAAGTAGGCACAGGGGCAGGGGCTCTCTCCCCAGTTTTGCTGTGCCAGCCTGCCCCTGGGACACGCTGAGAAGCAATGGAGACTGGGCATGGTGGTGGCGGGCCTGGAATCCCAGTTCTTGGGAGGCTGTAAACAGGTAGATCACTACAAATCTGATCTAGTAGTGAGACCCTGAACATCCTGTAGACCCTAAGTATGAAAAAGAAGAAAATATATATTTCCTTTAAAGAAGAGCATTTTGCATTGTAAGAAGACCCTCAGAGCAGGACTACTTTATCTTGAACTGGAGTTTAGGTGTTAGTTGTACACAAACAAAGGAGGGTCCCTGAGGGGCCCCCGAGGTCTCGGTTTATCCATAATTTAAGGGCTAGTAAAGGACACAGGACAAAGGTATACATGTGTGGGGACAGCATAGAGTTCTGGTACCGGTTTGCAGCATGTAGCGATCGGACCAGAAAAAGCAGCATTTCAGTTGCTCACACATGTATGGCTTCTCTGTTTGGGGAACGCTAGAAATCCTCTTCTTGTCATCCCAAAGTTATAGTAAGTTGTTACCTCTGCCCACCCAGAAATTCGCACTAATCTCTTCTATGGAGCTGTCATTTCGCATTCGATATCAAACCTCTCTATTCCTCCCTGCTTCCCTCTTGCTGTCCTCTAGTTGCATCCGTGCTAGGCTCCATCTCTATGCAGTCAGCTTCTTAAAAGCTTCTCCTGGTGCTTGGCTTCCCATTCTCTTGTTTAACATAATGCCCTCCAGGTGCCACAGCTTATGAGACTTCCCTCTCTTTGCTGGCTAAATAGTTTTCCATCATGCAATCTCTTTTCTTCTTCCTTTTTTAAATTAATTGGTGCACTATACAGTTTGGACTCACAGTGATCCTCCTATCTCAGCCTCCTCAGGGCTGGGATTACAGACAGGTGTGTGCCACTACATGAGGTTTCAGTGGCTGGCATGGTGCAGGGCTGGCATGGCATGTGGTACCCGAGATTGAACCTGGGTCCTTGCCAGGCAGGTGCTTAGACCACTGAGCTTTCTCCCTGTCGGTATCTCTTGCTTTGGTCATTTGTTAATGGGCACTTCTGGCGGGCCCAGAATTGCCCTAGTTATTGTGAGTAGTGCTTCAGCAGACACGGATGCGCAGCTATCTCTGGAGCATGATGGTATCTTTCCTTTGGGTGTGACCCAGATATGGGGCTGCCGGATTGGTCGGTAGTTTGGCTTTTGGCAGCGCCTCGGTACTCTTTCCCACGGCGGCTGTGCTAACCCACACTCTGACAGCGCAAGAGAGCTCTCTTTCTCCACAGTCTTACCAGCATCTCCTTTTGCCTTTTTGATAACTGCACCCCTCCCTGGCTTCTGCTCCCCTATGCTTAGTCCCATGGCTGCCAGCACGCAAAGGTTGGGAGAAGAGCAAGAGAAGAGGTAGGAGAAAGCCAGCATGGGCAGGAAGAAGCACACAGAAGGAATGGGAAGCAGATGGCCAGGGACAGTGCATGCTGCTGGCAACGTTGTTCTCCAGGCCTGCTTCAGGGCCTGGCCGCCTTCTCTGCTGTGCTGAGCGCCTTGGGTTTTATTCCAAAGAGAAGCGGTAAATTACATTTGTGCAAATTTATCTGCACAGAGCTGCAGCCAGGCTCGCACACTCTTTGTTTCCAGCGTGACCAGCCCTCCTCGCCCGTCCCAGGCCTCCCCTTGGCTCCCTGGCGCTGTCCTGTACATTTGGATTTCCGATTATGCAACAGATGTGGGGAGAATGGCTGGCCCTGCCAGAGAGGTCCCCACGGCCACACGTGTGCAAATACTGAGGCCCACAAATCACTCTGGCGGACTCGGCGGCAACTCATGTGACCCTTTGGCTGCCAGCGTCTGATGTCTGGTAGAATCTCTGTGCTGCGGGTGGAGCTAGGCGGGCGGGGAAAGGGATGCGTGTGTGGCTCCCCGCGCTGAATTTCTCTCCCAACACACTCTGAAGGGGCGAAACAGCTACTTGGGAGAATGTAACAGAAAGTCCTTCCCCATGTGGGTTAGTAGCGGCCTGATGACTAATCAAACATAAGGGTCCACACATGCAGCTGAAGTTTATTTGGGTACAAGGTGGCTTGCCTAGATACAAACGTATTCATTCCTTGCTGTTAGATTTTTTTTTTCAGTTTCAAAAGAGCAAATAAAAGGTCTATCAGTTTCTTAGACATCAAATAGCTCTCAAAAATGTCAACAACATCAGTGTAAAACTAATAAAAATATGGCACAGATTTAGCACTTGTACTTAAAGGAAATATAAAAAAAGGAAAGAGAAGCATATGGAAAATCCTGCTTGGGGTCTGAGCGGATCGACCCCACATAGCAAAAGCAAAACAAAACAGAGTAGTTCTGGAGGGAATGGTGGGCAGGGATGACTTCTTTTAATTAGAAAAAAAATAGCAACTTCCTCGCTCCTTTTCCTTCAACAGCATTCAAGTTAAAAGTGGACTTCAATCATTTCTTTGGCTGTCCTAGCAGGACAGGGGATCAGACCGTGATTTCTTTCCCAGACTTCCCTGCGGGGGGGTGGGGTGGGCGGGTGGGTGGAGACATACTATCAAGTCAGACCTGTCAGACACATGGATGTACATGTGAGGAGAGATAGCTGGAGTCTTGGCGGACCTCCTGAATACCCACAAGCCTACGCTTCAAGGTTTGGGGCCAAGCAAACCATCCTTGCTGGTTTCACCTGACAAGCGAGGGATGTGACATTGTCAGAGTGCCTGCATCCAATCATCCAGTGGACGTCTAGTCCCATGTTGTGCACTAGGACTTTCTGTAGTGATGGCAGTATTTTGTGTTGGCTGTTAGAACGGCCACCAGCCACATGTCACTGGAAATGTGATAGAACCTACTAAGGAAACTCATTTTTAGCTTTGTTTGCATTTAGTTAATTTGAATGAAGGATCCCCAAATAGCTAGTGCTACCATCTTAGGTAGTGCAGCTATGAACATTCAGCCGATGTCCGTGCTGGTGAGGGTCATCTGGATCCATCTCCTCACTTTGGAGTAAAAGTTTGTGCTCAGAGTGCCATAGGTGTATTAGCAATTGGGCAGGAAACCAATCTTTTGTCATGTAAGTTATGTCCTGGGAAGGTTTTTGTGCAGGTTCCTCCCCTGTGATTGGGAGGCTTTGAGCCTGGATGCTCCTTGGAGCTGCTATTTTCCAGCCAGTGAAGAGGGATAGTTGGGCAGAAATGGGTCAGCTCTGCACAAAAATAAAGCCCTCCTTTTGGTGTGGCCGTCTTCTGTGTTCTGTGACTAGCGTTTCTTCTTCAAATGTTCTCATTACAATGCAAAATTGATGTGCTTGGCACTGACTGAGTGCTCAGAATGTCTCTGCACATAGAGCAGCCACAGAGTGCCCAGTCGGTAGCACAAATACTAAGTAAATGAACGCTGACTTCGTTGAGGCTCGTGGAGGTCAGAGTGTCCTATACTGGAGGTCATCCTGGAAGGTAGACCTTAGGAAGTAGGCTGTTCTGAATGAGATACTTGATTGAAGGCTATCAGTCCAATTCTGGGCCAGCTGGTAGGCCTTCCTGGGATGACAAGTGGGGTCCTTACCAGTGAAATGATGCCACAGAGCACTGACTCATGCTTACATGAAGACTCTGTCCTCATGTGCATGTGATGTACACTGTTTATCTGAAATGTTCCCTTGGCAAAGAAAAGAGGGAAGATAGTCCTGAGCGGTGTGCGCTGACCTCTTAGGTGTAGTTTTCAGCAGGGGCATTACCGTAGCAGCCTCTCAATGCTCATCCTCCTGAGCTCCCTCAAAGTGCACGGTGTATACTCAAGACTCATCTCTCAAATGTATTACCCAACATTCTGTTTCATGCATACGGTCCTCCAGAGTGCTTCTAAATCTGGCTCTTTCCTTTCAAAGAAGTAGTCGAGAGAGGTTCTCCAAAGAGCAGTGTAACAGCCCGAGATCCTTGGACCCAGGACAGTGGGCCGGGTCAGCAGCTCAGTTTTGGGTGGAAGTCCATGGCATTCTCTCCCTCTCCACATGCCAGTGCCTGTGCTCCACAAGCACCTCACCCTCAGACTGCCACTGGGGAGAAATCTTGATGCTGCTGTTGCCATGGTTGTGAGTGTGTGCCCTGGCCATCCAGCAAGGAAGGGCTCTGAGCCTCCTTAGGTGGGTGAGTGGCATGCCTTCCAGATGCTGTCTTGGCCTGTCCTAAGGAGCTCTGATGCTGGCCAGTGTGTCAGTCAGGGGCCTGACAGGCATCGTGCTCAACTGGGGAGCCCCAGAAGGGCATAAGGAAGCAAGAAGAAAAGGTGCAGACTGGAAGCCTCTAGTCAACCCCAGGTCTGACGAGCAGAGAGAGTGGCTGCTGGGATTTTGTGGAAGCTGTTTCCTTTGGTTATAGACAAAGCCAACCACAGATGAGTTCTTAGGAAGGGAATGGAAACATAAGCACCCAGCCTCATCCCCTTCCTACCCTGGAGCTGCTGGCTTCCGGCTCAATGCAGAACAAGGAGCCTGTGGTTCCCGTACACAAAGGGCAGTACCTGAGCAGAGAGTCAAGGGGAAGGCAGCACCCTGGCTTTAGAGGAACAAAAAGTATCCAGGATGATACTGAGCACTCGGTCTCCATGACTCTGAGCAGCTGCAAGGTAGAACTTTAGCATCAGGAATGGGGTTCAAGGGAATTTGAAAAAACCGTACCCACATTTTAACAAAGCTTTGCCATTTTTGAAGTCAGGTGAGGACTGCCCTTGATTTTTCCAGAGATGCTGCAGCTAAAGGGAAATAAAACAGACCCACATGTGCGAGCATTGTGCTGTCTCGCTAGTATGAGAACACGAAAGAGTAAATAAAATTAGAAAGGTACAGGAGATACTGTAAGTTTGTGTATCGGGAAAGAAAAATTAGGATGAGGAAAAGGACAAAAGACAGAAAGGGAAAAGACATAATTAGGTACATAGACAGGATAATTCAGATAACTCTACTGCCAGTTTCTGCTGGTCTTTTGAAAGAAGCAGTTAATGCTTAAACTTTTTTTCATTTTATTCTTGTTTTTGTCTTTTGAATTTTTTTAAAAAGTTTTTTATTTATTTTTTCTTGTGTGAGAACCTTTGTTTGTTTATTCACTCATTTTTGTGGCCAACTCAGCCCGCCCCGAGGGCAGGGCTGGCGCAGCATGTGGTGCCGGGGATCGAACCGCGGTCCCTGCAGTCGCCCAAGCTTTCCCAAGCAGGTGCTTTAGACCACTGAGCCATCCTGCCGGGCCCCTGTCTTTTGAATTTTGAATAGCTTCTTGTTATTTAGCTTTTTCTTTAAATCTATTTGATACTTTATATCTGGTAACCTAAACAACTAGTTTGAAAATAGCATCATACAACAACTACTATTGAATTCCTATTACTTTATTTAGTAAAATTTTGTATTGTTTCTAATGTTATTGTTTTCTTATTTCCATCTTGCATTTAAAAAATGTATTTGGTTATTACAGGGTCTCACTATGCAATTTGGACTTGTGGTGATCCTCCTGCTTTCGGCCTCCCCAATGCTGATATTGTAGGCATGTGCCACCACACCTGCTCAGTCAGCCCTGGAGGTGGCACTGGCATGACATATGGTGTCAGGGACAGAACTGCGGTTCATGCACTTGCCTTAAGAGGTGCTTTAGTCTGCTGAGCTATCTTGCCAGACCTTGAATTTTTTATTTTTTATTTCATTTATTTATTATGGCCAGCTCAGCCTGCCCTGGGGATGGGGCTGGTGCAGCATATGTTGCCAGGGATTGAACCATGGTCCCTGTGGTTGTCTAAACTTACCTAAGCAGGTGCTTTAGACCCCCCGAACCATCTCACTGGCCTCTCTTGCATTCTTTAAAAAATAAAAAGACAGATGCTGTGGTTTGAGGTATGGGTATCAACCCTAAAGCCCCATGTACTCAGAAGCAGGCTTCGGGAGGTGATTTCTTATGGGGCTGCAGTTGTCTTGTGTTAGGAGGTGGAGTCTGGCCAGGGGTTGTCTCTGGGGCCTGGCTGGAAGGTCCTGCTCCCTCCACATCTTGCTTCTATCTCTGCCTCCTGACCACCATCGCATGGGTAGTTTCCTTTCCACCAGGCCGTTTTGTCATGCAGCTGGCCATGTAAGCACTGAGACTTTTGAAACCATGGCCAAGGGCCAGCCAAATAGCTCAGAGGATTAAAGTGCCAGCAAGCAGGCACAGGGTTTGATCCGCAGGTCTGCTGTGCTGTCCCCATCCCTGAGATGTCAATGGAGACTGGGCATGGTGGTGTGAGCCTGTAATCCCATCTCTTGGAAGGTTATAAACAGGCAGATGGCTATGAATTCAATCAGTGAGACCCTGAACACCCAGTAGACTCCTCCCTGAAATAAAAAATAAATAAATAAATAAATAAATTTAAAAAAAAAAAAAAAACATGGCCAAAATAAAACTCTCCTTCTTTTAGTGTGGGTGTGGGGTATTGAATCTCAGTGAGATAACAGTCACTGGGTGTTTATATTTATAGGATGAATTTAGTTAAATGACTATGCTATGTAAGTTGTTGAAAGCTATAATTTTTAATAATACCTAAAGATCTGTGAAACAGGTAC